>JPKZ01002766.1:84247-118333 GCA_000803305.1 Toxocara canis | reverse complement strand
GGAGGGGGGTTTAGACACTAATTAAGCGGCGGATTAAACTGTGCTGCAAAATACGCTGCACAAACACCCTTACCAAACAGATTCTTCTTATCGCCAACAGACAAAACAATAGCTGATTCGCTGCGCAATTACCAGAAAAAACGTCAAATATTACTGATACCTGTTCAGCTTCATATAATACGCTTTATACTTCGACATTTAACTGTTATTCTTCCTTAACGCATGAATTCATAGACCAGCATAAACTTCCTCGTTTCATATATGGAGAAATTCTGATCTGTTCTATCGTCCTGCCAGCTGGATCAACAAAAGTGATACAGATAACACAAACAAAACATGTTAGCTATTAGACGACATCTGTTAGACACTACTTGACGAACATACATGGGAACTAAAAAAAAATAGATTTTTTTGTTGCAATTCTCCAAGATACCAAATATTTATGTGATGCCCTTTGCCACTGTCCTTAATTCCCCTTATCATCTGGGATCTTTCATTTTCCTCTTTATTATACCGAATTTGAATACTGTCTCCTTAAGTATGAGACAAGTGAAATGAATAAGATGTACAACAGGATTTTCAAATTAAGGTGCTTTAGTTCCCTTATACAGCTTCATGCAGGAACGTTGGTGGGGAAAAACTCATATTTTCAAGGACGTCCTCCGCCTTCCCCTCCCCTCCCCCCCCTCCTCTCTATCCCAACGAATCCGCTCAACAAAACAGTCTAATTTCCATCACGCCCCCCTCTCCCAAGCCCAGAACAGCTCCAGACAGCAAACTATCACGAGCTCTTGATCAAATTTTAGCCGCACTACCAACCACCTTTCAGTGTTTTACGGCTTAACCCAACCGGTGCAATTCTAAAACAACATAAAGCACCCTAATTTGGAAATCCTATCGTACATCACATTCATCTCACCTGAAAAAAAAAAAAACTTAAACAAAAGAAAGCAGCAATAGATCTAGCTCAGATACCACATGAAAACTCAGGCGATTCAACCATTTATCTAGGTGTCCAAGACCCGAAAGGGATGCGCCCCACCTGATCACCGTATCTCCGCTCCAGCTCTTCCAACAAATTTCGATCCCGTTCCGCAAGGTTGGCCTTATTCGCGCGAAGAACTCGCATGAGTTCAACTTGTGTGGCCGAGAGGTCGCTTGTCATTTTCTGCAAAAATCCACTTCCATACCCGCTCTACGTTTAACACTCGTTGCGTTTCTCGAAGGTCTAATTTAGAGAATATGTGACGAGGGGAAATGTGACTCCTAGAATCGAAAATGTTATTCGCCAAGATAAAGGAGAAAGCATGGAAAAAGGTGGGGAAAAGCGAAGGAACGAAAAGCAACATGCAGGTAATTTAGCGAATCTCGTATTGCTAAGCGTGAAAAAAAAGGAGAAAAACTTGCCATTAAATAAATCAAAAAACAAAAAAACAAAACAAGAACGCCAAAAAATAAAAGCGAATAGAACAGCAAACGAACATGCAGCTCAACAACATTTACTACAGCATTTCATTGTTCACAATTCTTTCATACCTATCGCCAAAAGAATATTTTGGAGTACTTTAACAAATGTCAAACGAAGGCTGCTTTCCGTTCACTGTTCGTTTATGTGCTCATCGAATAAAGCCAAATTCCGACCGGCGATAAGTCGATTCGGTAACCCAAACGAAATAGCACAACAGCAGAAACTCAACAAATACGAAATTGGATCCAATAAGAGAAAAAAAATGCTTTCAGTTACTAATCGATAACAATACTAATACTACTAATCGATAACGATCGTATTCGAATGCAATCGGATCGCTTTCCGATGGCTTAACATAAATGCTGTAGAGAAAACAATGACACAATCATTTATCGTTTTTAATTTTTGCTAATCTCAATTTAATATTCAAAAAATTGTTTGTTAAATGAAAGCACATTGCCGATAGATTTGCAGACAAATCAAACGATTCAGTTTAAATGAAAGAGAAAAGAAAATTGAGGCGTTATGAAAAAAACAGGTGAAAAATTTTAAGTTTCGAACTTTCATGTATATTTTCATTAGGTTTTTACAGTGATCTTTTATGGTATTTTAATCGTTCTGCAAATAAAAGAATCAAACAAAAAACGACTCCACAGAGCGAACGCAACAGCAAGTCGCTATCCTAATAAGACCAACGGGAAAAGTGATCGCTTCCCATAGCTATCCAAAGGCTGCTATGATACGATCAATATCACAAATGTGCAGCTTGATCTTCCAAACTTCCGAGAAATTTTGCATAAATTTCCAAAGAATCAAACTTACATGCGGCACTACTCGTTCCCCTATCCCCCTAATTGGGATAGCATAATGGAAGAAATGTAAGAAAAGGAATAGAGCAGAGGAGGGGAGGGGGAGGGGGAGAGGGAGTTAGGAGAGATAGCGCCGATTTTGGATGAGCAACAATCAAACACGGATTCCCGATTCAAATGGAACGAAAGCGAAACAAACCGCGCGCAACATTGAATTCATCGCCAAAAGCGGGCTTCCGTCACGGTAACGTTGTTGCTTAAGCTGAAATCAGTGGATACAGCCGTTTACTGGCAAAAAAGTGCCGAAGTTTGCAGCAATGTGCCTTGCATATCGCTTTACAATTTGTTAAGCAATGCTGGTCACTTCAGAAAATAGGTTTCGATGACAGCTCTCCACATTTGATCCCTTCTAAATTAAAGTTTACCATTAAAAAAAGGAAGATAACATTTCCTTTTCCGATTTAAGTGGCTGCATATCATTCGACATTAAAAAATGCAACTTCAGTTCGGCGAATTTTTACGGTTTTTCCCAAAAAATTTTATTGAAAATTCCACGAGTACCTTGAGGAATTCTTCCTGTCGTTGACTCAGCTCAGCTGGAATCGGTAATCGCCACGCCTCCTCCAAACCAGGCAGCCTGCAAAACAACATTATTCATGATCGCCACTTGACAAACATCTAACTATCTAAGACGTTACCGGATACCTCCAATTAATACACCATACAATAAGCATGTTATCAGAATGATTAAAATATTTAGTTGAAAACGCCACTAAACAGGAACCTCTGTTGATGATTTCTCCAAATATATCGCCATAAATACATATCAAACATGAACAACCCTCTCTGTCTCATGCCTCGAGAAAGGGAAGGCCTGCGTTCGGGAAGTTGAACGATGCAAGATGACATTAACGTAAGGCGAAACACGAAAGTAATGGGGAACAACAAATCCGAGATGTAGAAGACGTTGCGCATAAATCTGCTCTTTGAAGACAGAGGAGAAGGAGGAGGGAAAGGAAAGGGATGCGGGGGAACGAGAGAGGGAGAAAGAAAGAGGAAGAGAGAAAACGACTGAGAGGAAAACAATGCTCATGCGTAATGCAAACACCTTCCCCTCTCACAATCCTGCTCAGATAGTATACATTTTATTAATCACTCTTTTAGGAATATCACAAACTATGAAGAATTTTAAAAATTTACAAAAATACTGTTCATATAATGATTAGCACTGAAGAAACAATCTCACGCCAAAAGTTCCAAATAACGTTCATTTAGAACAAAGCATTTAAGACAATAAATGAAATAAACCATGTCAAAAGTCTACCCCAACATAAAACACTCAGTTATATCAGCACAACTCAGTGGTATGCAAATATTCTCGCTCTCTAGAAATATTTTTGCAGAAAAGCTGAGAACTATTTTGAAGCTCTTTTAAAAAATTTCTTAAATTTTAAAAAAAAAATCTCCACCTGTCCTTGATCTATCCTTATGATATATTGTTTCTACTCCTTATTAGCAGACATCGTAGAACTGTAATTCTGTATAAACTGCATCTGCTTTTTCAGAATGAATAGAACAGCCCCTAAAAATAGCTCAAAATCCGTTAAGTTTGACCGAAATGAATTTTAAAGAGTGTACAATCCTCCGATTGAGATTTAGAACGAAGATAAACAATTAATTTTAAATGCTGCCTTAGCACCCATCCATTATAAAGGACAATTTCGACAAACATTTCCACATAGAACGTCCAATTATGCAAATAATGTACCTTACCATCTCAGTCAACACTTCTCACTATCAGGCAAGCCTCTCGAATTCTCAACAGCACAAACGTAGTAAAAAGGCTACTATTCACCTAAGTATCACTTAATACAGCATACAAAGTAAAAGGCTCTTACTCACCTAAGCATCAGTGAACACAATAAAGTGTATAGATGAACAGAATAAGACCGTCTTTGCATCCAATACTATAAACTCCAAAAGCATACAAGTCAGTGCGCACCAATGAAATTTGCTTAGCACTGATCGATACACTACATCACAAATATGCTCATTAACTCAGCGCTGTTTCAACAACAATATCAATAAATTGACTTAATTGATGACAAGCGTCCCGAAACGAAAACAACGTGACGACTCATGAAAGAAGGCAATACCGCGGAATAAACTCTCATCAGTAAAACACAACTATTGTGGAAATTTCAAGCGCCAAACACGCTAATAATAAAACCAATCAGCTCCATTTCTCATGTCACTCCCTTCGCGTGACACCACCGCGTTTTTCAGCTAATAAAAACAAAATGCTTACACGATTGTTACCTTGCACTCTGATGTCATCTGTATCCATACTTCCTGCACAAAATGAACAACCTCTGTCATCAGAAGAACGTGCAAAAAGCAGTCGCTGCTACTGAACAAGGCGCAAAAAAATATCTCAATTTCTTGATTCTAAAAATACAGCTAAATCCGATTTATTTAGTTCAGTCTAGTTTCGCTCTGTCCTATCGAAGTGCTCTAATTAAAATTCACTTCTGCATATCCTTCAAATCTCTAAATTTCGACTGTTCGCGAGGAGAAGAACTTAACTGGTGAGGGAAACTGAATTTGCGGGAGAACGGACTTATGTGAATCTAAAAAAAAGGAACTGGTTTTAATGTTAACCAAGTTTAAGTATCGAACCGAATCGAATCGAATCGAAATCAGATATTATCAGATAAAAAGAGGTACAACCATAATACACAGCAGATTCCATTTCACGACATCATTTAATCAAGAACCTTTCTCTTAAGTTAAGTTTCTCAACACGCCATCTTTACATCACAACACAGCATCGCGTGCAAAAGTGGAGTTGAACCTGAAGGGGAGTGTTTATGCGCTTTCGCGTTCACAAGGCGAACGAAACAGAATTCGAGCAATTATGGCACCTAATTACTCGAGTTCACAACTCCGTAATGCAATGACCATAACTAAACAATCTATTTCAAATTGTAATATTGGTAAGTGAACCGAGTACATGTTCGCGAGTCAAGTATAATTAAAATAATCCCATCGCCTCCTTCCCCTTTACCCCCCCCCTCTCCTCCCCACTACCCCTCTTTTTTTGCATCGCCTTCTTGCAGTCGGAAATAAAACGAAAAGAAAACGCGTACTGATGCTGTAATGATACAAAAACTGGTCCTGTATGTTTGGAAAAAAAAACGTGAATCGGTGGAACCTTGAGTTCGCCCTTCGATATTATCTTTGTTCCAAGCAAACCATTTCTTCTTATTATATCGATTTTTTATTTGGAGAAAACCGAGCAATTTCGGATTTTCTATTTGCGAGTTCCGCACAAACCACCTAATTTAGCTTCATATTCCTTATAAAAGCAATTTTAAAAAAACACTTTGATCGAAAAGGAATCCAGTATCTATTTGAGAGCTGTGACGGCGAGCACAGCTCATCATTACCGTTAATTAAGCGCTCAACAACCTCTACTTTGAGACGATATCAAATATTGCACCATATGCATGCTGAAGCATGCAAGCCTTCTCAACGAAATAAATAACAATTAAGTGGAAAATTAATAAATAAGCAATAAAAATGAACAAATAACGATTGAACGGGCAATAATTAAATAATAGTTAGTCGAATAAAACAAACAGATGAAATAAAATTCAGGGATTAGAAAAAAAAACAACTCACTTGTTTGGTTGCAATGAGCGGAGATTGCCGATGAGTAGCGATGAAGGGTGGAGCTCCTTTTCGAGCACTCGAATGCGCGCTTTCAAAGCCTCTGGAGCAGCTAAAATGCATCGCTTTTCACTATTCACAACAATATGTCGGCGTTTATACTTCGTCGTGCTGCTAACGAAACGTAAGCACAGCACACCGCAAGCAAATCATATTTACCTTCCCTCCCTCCACCTCAGGACGAATTCAGAGATTTTCCAATTTCTTTCTCTGCTAAGAAAAAAAGATAATTTAGTACGCATTCACCAGAAACGTTCCTAACCCCACCTCTCCCTCCATCCCCTCCCCCCTCCCACTCCAAAAAAAACGTTTGCCCTTTTATTCTCCATCTCTGGACCACCTAGGTCAAATATATACTAAAATAGAAATTCGAAAAAGATGACGGCAACAACAAAAAACCGGAAGACGGTATTTGAAAATCGAACGTATAAATTATCAGTGGAATTCCTAATATCTTAACCAGGTTTTCTTCGTAACTTTATTCAGAGCGATGAGTAGGACTTGTGTAAACTCTCACAACGTAATTTGGTTCGCTTAATCTGTGTAACACTTTGCCAACATTGCTGTGTTTCTCGACAGTATCATATGAGCCATTCAAGTAAAAGATGAGTTTGTGCGGTGGTCTCGTCCGCAGAAGGTCACAAGTGAAGAGGCGTCGAAGCCGAGTATCGTCACAAAATCTCTGATCACAAGTAAAAGCTTACAGCTCTATAACACATAAGAGCGCTCGCTGCACAACAACCCGTTTTGGCCGCACGTCGAAATATGTAGCATATTAATACAAATAGTTTTAGCTGCAACGGAAAATTCGGATCCGAATGTTTCGAGAATTACACGTTGCCATTCTTAGCTCGTCTTCAAAATTATCGCAAAATTGTTCATGACTGAAAGACGAGATCAGAAAAAACAGCTGGCAAAGCAATTTAGCGATGCGATGTGACATAGGCGCGTAAGCGTTACTATAGCTTCCGGCAGGCTAAATTTGGTTGTGTTAGAAAATATGAGTAAGCTTAACGCACAAGTTTAGATTTCAAAAAAGGATGGGCATTATCCCGACCCCATCGCACGTCAGCCCTAATCCACTCGCAGCTCGTCCTGACGACCGCTCTTCGATCGCTGCTTAAGCCACGCCCTTTACGCTTTTTCTCCCTCTTTGTTCTACTCTCTTTCTCTCACACATTCAACGATTACAAATCGCTATACGCGTAAACAGCTGCGCTCGCTCGCAAAAACGTTTCACTTCGTTGCAAGATTAACCTTAAATGCACAAATCCGTCTATACAAATATTATCCGTTCAGATATGTTGCCGATGATTGTTTTTCCATATAACTGCCAATGAAAAAGAAAACAACTGCAGAGATCAGCCGGTTTTTTGCAACCTCCTCTCAACCAATCAAATGAAGATGGGAACTATCACAAGTCTCACGCTCCCTTTTCCCTTCCCCCCACATACACACACTCCTTCTCCTGTACCCTGTGGTTGAAGTGACCACCAACACCACCAAACTATCACAAGCAATCAGAGATTCTATCGGCAACGACACAACGTTGCAAATCAATTGCACTCGCTGAGTTGCCACGTACAATGAAGATGACCATAAAGCATAAAGCGGATGTCCCCCATCGAGAGTGCACCAAGCAGACTGCAAAACAATTCGACAACAGTGCTCACCAGACACACAGCAAAAGTGAGAGACAGGGTGAAACAAATTGCAGAAAACGATACGTTACCATTAGCGAACGCAGATACGCGGCCGAAGAGATGACCTTCGTTTAAAGCAAAAACTATCAAGCAAAGAACTCACGCATGAAACCATGATGCGAATACCACTAACTTCCGCACATGTTGTCAATACAAAATTGGCAAGAAACAAGGAATACGATGTCGTGCAACAGCTAGGAAATACGAGACTGGGACANAGAGAAAAAGGGAAAAGAGAGAATAAGGGAAGGGTTCAGTAATTCCCTTTCCTCCTCTGCCCGGTACCATGGCAGTCCAATGCGTTCAAGGACAACCAGAATGAAGAGCTTGTAAAGTTTATCGATCTCAACCTTTACTCTACCCTATTTCTCTCCGTCGCCGGAATTCTACACAGCAAAGATCAGTACTTGCCCGACATCTGGATGGCACCGGCTACATGGGCGGCGAAACGGTGGACGAAGGATAAGTCTCATAAGAGTTACATGGCGATTAGCTAAGTATATAAGGGGACGACCCAGCCCTTCTGTCGGTACAGTTTCAACAAATTTCCAAAAACGCAAACGACGAGAACAGCCTTATAGATGCGGAAAAGTGCCTCAAGAACATTATCAGGGATGCGCATCTAACATGAAAACAGTAAGCTCCTAAGGAGCTAAACGTCACCGATCGAACTCAGTGAAAACAAAAACCGCAGCTAGCACGGATCAAGGGCATCATATATATATATACATATATATATGTATATATATGTGCATGTATATATATATGTATATATATATATAAAACATATATTTAATGTACGCATATATATAATGTATTTTAGGAAACAACAACCAAAGAAGAATAATATAGAGCTAACCGGGACGATACTTGATCGCCTTTTTGAAGCAATGCAAAGCGTCAGAGAACTGGCCGTTGACTTCGTACAGACGTCCAAGGTCGCTCCACGCTGCGCTGTGCTCACTGTCTAGCTGCACCGCGCATATGAACGCCTCAATTATGCACATTTTTCCGCTTTGCTGTCAGTCACTCATAATCATTTTGTACAATATACTTCAAATCTTGCCTCATTAAAAAAACACAGAAATCACTTAAATTATCTTCAGATAAGAAAAAAACGTAAATATACCAATCACAAAAACGTTTAGAAAAAATGAGCAAAATCGCCCATCTGAGATTTTCCGTACGAAACACTGATGGACCAACTGAAGCAGAAAATATCAGCGCTCACTTTGCTTAGTTCCCTCAGCGTACTTCTCATCAGGTTCCCTCCCTTCATGCCTCTCAAATGAAAGCATTACTGTCAGAGTTTTCGCATGCAAAAGCCGAAGTTTACTAATTACATAAGAGTAACTCAAATTCGCATTAATTTTTCTTTGTTTTTTTTTTGATAACATATTGTTCGACAAATTTTCTATCTTGATAACACCTGGCCAAGCCGGATGAATCCACCAATAACGCATCAAACATCACTGCTGCAGTTAAATACTTTCATTTCATTCACTTAACACTCATAAATGACACGCAGATAGCGAGCGCACTCATTTACCGAATTCCCCTGATGTACAGCACGGGGTTTCCTCAATGATCAAACATGGCTGAATAACAACGAAAATACGCGCATAATTTAGTGAGCGAAATGAATAGTGGAAAAAAAAAGAGAATAGAGAATGACGTGTGCATGGCGTGGGATCGACGCCGGGTGATCAAGTTGATGCAGATCTCGCGCAACTGCATACGCAAACACATACGCACTCACACACTCTCTCTATCTGTCCTCCAGCGAACACGCCTATCGTCACATAAAAGAAGTCATCAAACTGCA
The DNA here is from genome assembly GCA_000803305.1 of Toxocara canis. Classification (NCBI taxonomy): domain Eukaryota; kingdom Metazoa; phylum Nematoda; class Chromadorea; order Rhabditida; family Toxocaridae; genus Toxocara; species Toxocara canis. The sequence continues at coordinate 108,796 of JPKZ01002766.1, read as the reverse complement.
ATAAAAAGCATAGTTCTTCAACACTCTGCCCCTCCCCTTCCATTCCACTCCGATGCACAGTTAAGTTGAAAAAAAAGTCAGTTAACAGATTCTAGGATTAGTGCTTGCTAAGTTCTTTAAAAAAAAGTGATGCATGGCTATTTTCTTAAACAATATATCATCCGACGCCTAACCATAAAAACTATTTGTCCTCTCCACTTTACTAAACCTGAATGAGAAAATCATTAAATATTTTTAAAATAACATCTACAAGATTATTAATCAAAAAAAAAACAAAAACAAATCGTTATGCTGAATTTTCGCCCATTATTACGACCCCACATATAATCCAACACACTCACTTTTCACGCCAATCAATATGGCCGACAAATCTTGACTGCATACAGCTTCATATGGTATGAATGGGTAAAGAGTACAGTCACTGCAATCAACGTAGGCGTGAACAATATAACATTTCGATCGCAAACGATCGATATCATCGCGACGTCAGCAGACCTCTAGAAAGACTGTAGAGCCTACGAGAATTCAAAATTGAGAAACTGTGCGGTAAAATATAATCGACCGCAGCACATGATATCATGGAAACTGATCACAGCGAAATTCCAGCTCGCAGGAGAATAATCAGCAACAAGGACGTACCTGAAGGGCGTCCATAGGCTGACTTTGTTGCTGGTACAGAACTCCGATACTACACCATGTGTCAGCATCTGCTTCTGACTTATCGATTGACTGTCTAGAAATGATCGCATGCACACTAATCACTGCGGTTTACACGACGATAATGAGACAAGAACAAGCTAGATAACGGACTGACACCTAAAAATGCTTCCACTAAACGAAAAGATAATAAAAATTACGACATTCACAAACACCAACTTTTGCAAGATATTCCCTTCTTCACATCAGCATGAAACATGTATTGCTCACGAACTGTTAGTGGCATTTACCTAATTAAATGCATATTTTCAGGTCATTACGCATCATATAAGTTCATCGAGAAGCAATTTACTTGTTTATGGCAATGTGAAAACTAAGAGCGCAAGTGAAGCCACGAAATTAATTAAAATTAAAATGAATACCGCACAGTGACAATACCGCTACTTGCACCAATTCGGCTGATTTCGGATGTTCGTGCGACAGTTCAAATTCCTCTAAACGTTCCCACTTAGCCTTACCACGAATTTATTTAAATTATTCAAGCGTTCAGTTTGTCACATGAAAAAAAAACATTGAATGACAGTCAGTCTATGTCGTAAATGAATGAACAGCTGTAAGCGAACCTGTAATTTGTAAAGGCGTCGTGAGCTCTCTCAGGCAATTCACCGTAGCAGCGTCCAAGATAGTAGTAAGTTTTGCCACAAGATGGTTCCAGTTCTCGGCTTTGAGTTAGATACTGCTCCGCCTCAGAGATCTTCTGATGGCGAGCATCCGCCGCACACTCTCGTCGATAACAAATCCAACCTGTACAAGCAGTTAATCTTTCATTTCCCTACCAATCTGCCCGGCTTAAGTACCTTTGTTCGTGTGTAAATACTACTCATGTTAAATATTCGCATGAAAATCCGGCGTTCACTCACACTTAAAACCTCATAGACTTAAGGGCACAATATGATCTCACAACCATTGTAGAGCAACGGATCAAGTTGTCAGATCTGTCAGCTTTCTCACCTGCTCTCAACAGGCTACCATTGTCCAAAAAAGTTTATACGACATATATACCCCACTTATGGTTAGCTGACTGCGATAAATGTATCAGCTAAAAGTTGACAAAAAGTTTGCTAAAGACAAGTTTTCGTCAGTACTCTTTAAGTAAAAAGTTCACCCAACTGTTGAATGGTTACCATGCGTAATATACATAAAATATTTGAGTACGCACCAAGTTGTCTAAGAATCTGAGCATGAAGGGTGTTTGAGAGCGATACAGACTGGTCGAGCGAGAGGGTTCTGTACTCGTGGAACGCACGCTCCAGGTCGCCAGCGCAATCGTAACAATGCGCTATATGAAAGCGCAGTTCTGTCTTCGACAAAAATGAACTCTCTGCTTTGTCGTTCAGTGCAGCATTCAAATGCTAAAATCATGTCATTAACGCCGGTGTGACGTAAGGATTCCGCTCCCCGTCAGCAAGCAAGTCCGTGACTCTTCAATCGATCTATTCGGCTACCTGACGGATCGCCCCCCCCCCCCCCCCCAGCTCGCTTGAAAATCACTTTCGAACGACAGCCTGACGCTACCAACAATGACTGGTATCCGGTTTATAGTACTATAACGCGCACCAATCGTCATGTTCCTAAGACGATGGCCTTCCTCATTATCTTATAAAATAACCCTTTCAAATACTTTACTGTACTGGAAGCAACAAATTATTGAACGCTTTGCTGGATAAATGAATAATCGTTATTAGCATTCAGCTCCCCTTCCAAGCAGAGGAGTGAACGGTAGGAAGTTGAAGAAAATACAACTCGGTAAACAAACTTCAGAAAATGTGCATAGGCATAAAACCATAGTTGCATAAATAAACATGTAACGAACCGAACACTGCACTTGTCTGAAATCATCATTGTGATCTAATTCGAGGTGAACCGATACCTTAAGCGCGAGATCGAACTTCTCGAGATTCTTATAGATGAATCCTAATCGAGCATGAACCTCAACCGAAATGGCCAAACTCGGGTATGAAAATAACAAGCGATTGAATGCTTCGGCTGCACTGCAATGGATCCAAGTAAATATCATATTTCTTCATTTATAACCCCCCCCCCTCTGAAATGCATATTTCCTGGACAACTATAAACACCACAAGCATGCCACTTGTCATAATCAAAAAAGAATTTTTTGCAGTCGCATCGAGCGATAAACGCTTATACTACCCTTTTCAGTAACCAGTCTTAACGAGTAGAGAGTTACAAACGAAACAAACCAGAACACGAATCCGCACAAACACACTTCCCTTAACTTTGATTCTGACCTTCAAGAGACCCTATAATGAGAGTATGAAGTTCAGTTTGACTACTCAAAAGTTCACTGTTACTTCAGCAGCGTTTATGCATCGAAATGGCAAGACGACAATGTTTCATCTTCAACAAAATATTTCCAAAAAAGATTATTCCCTAATTCCTATTTGACACTAAACATCACATTTCCACACATTATCAAAGCGCGGACGTAAACAACAACAAAAAAAAAAACAATTTTACGTAGACGCAAAGAGAACAACTATACAATGCCGACAGCAAAGTACAAAGCACTCAAGAAGGGCTCAATAGCGTTTGGTGCACGCGTACACTTACCGAACGATAACACACTCACAATGGACTTTGATATGCATAAACGCAAAAAAAAAGTCAAATCAAATCAAACCATAACCTTCCTATAGCTATACAATAACTACTACAATATCACAACTTTGATAGTAAACCGACTTGACTTACTGACTATAGTAAAATAGCCTATGAGACGTCACTACATCACTAGAACTACTAGCTTCAAATGTCCGCCCCTAATTATTATTTCCAATAAGTTATGTTTACTGCATTTACATCAGGATAATTAGTAAACTTAAGTAAAAATAGCGAACTATGTAAAGCATCGAATTCCTTTACATTAATCACTCATATTTTTCCTTACCTAGCAGGTCGACATTTAGCAGAATTTAAAAGAAGTTTCAGTAGATCAAGGCAGTTTCTTTTCGCGCAAAACACTTCCATCTCAGAGAAACTTCAAAGGGACGAAAATTTCGTTCGTTTGAAGAAACTCTTTACTAAAACGTCTATTTGCACAAAAACTACTGGTGTATGAAATGTAACCCTTTTCCTAGTCCCAACATCATTTCTTTCCTTTTAATATTTTCCACTCCATCTGGACATAGCTACCCTCGCTCCAGCGCTTTGAGAGTCGCCTCTTCCTCCTCATTCTTCCACCAGAAAAAAAGCTTTTTTGATCAAATTCAACATGTAACTGCTACTAGAAGCAAAAAAAAAAAAACTGAAAAAGTTGCACTTATCATCACATGATAAACTGCGTGTAAGAAATGAAACAACTTTAGACGACAAACGATACAATAAACGACAAAATGCGTCAGATGGGTTAGAAGGGATTTCAGCGAGACTATCCTCGATACGACCTTGATTAATTCAGTGACTGACCTCATCAAGACCCTCAATCAGAAATCACATCAAGATTTCGATGAAGAGAGCAATAAAAATTTTATGGCACATCCATTTTTGCTCACTCCTCTCTAGAATCGATAAAAACAATTATTTCTATGAGAGATGGATCGACGAGGCGGAAGGTCATATATAAACGTTTGCATTTTGCTCATAAACAACAATCATCTTTATTAAGGAAACCAAAGAACATTACATAATGCTACCAAATCAATAATTTAGTCGGCTCATAGGCAACATTCTGACTGAAAAAAAAAACGCATTAAGATGAGACAGTTTCCAGACAACCATTCGGTTCACAGTATTGCAGAACCTACGGTATTTCTGCAACATACTACCTGCTTTTACTCAAGGTAATCCTTGACATCTCATCTACATCGTACGGAATTCATCTACCTTCCTGCCCCTTCCCCTCACCTGTCCTACATATCAGTAGGAGTATGAGTTTAAATAGCAGATGGAAAACATTACGAGACTCTTCCGTGGTGTGAAAACAAAGATGGGAGGACAAAGACGAGGCAGGTGAAAGAGGAGAAGGAAGAGGAGAGATAATATGCGTGCGTAATGAATTATTTATTCGGTAAGAGTCCTAACTTTAAATTGAAAAGTTTTTCATTTTAAAACAATAACACAAAACTGCCTTTACGAGTCTCCAGATTTAAAAATTTCGTAATTTTTCGATGAGGGAGAGAAGGCGCAGGACAGATAATGAAGCAAGAACGACCCACAATTAGGAGAAACCCATAATTTTTTCCAATTGCTTTCGAGGAATGCAGTGAAATTCCCCAGGTTCTCTTAAGACATCAAGCTGGTAAAACTGTAGAAGTGCTCGCAAGCAGTAAAGATTTGTAACGACGCGCCAAATGGAACAAAAAGGAATAAGAGGTGTTAAATTGAAGCGCACCCTCCCCCCCCCCCCTTTAAACTGGGCGAGAGTTGACGGTTACCTAATCAACAGAAAAACTGTAATCGAAAAAGATTTTACTGAAATGGGTAATAATCGGGACTCCCCTGACACTTCCTTTTGCATTTTTTTCACGAACAAACGACCATATGTAACCCACAAAAAAAATTATCGGAAACGCTTTTCGGGCTTTCGCGCGACCATATGCAATGCAAAAAATTTGCATAATTTTTCAGTAAGCACATCCTCATCTTCAACATGGCGTCACTATTTCTACTGGCATTCTCCACCTTCTTGGCTACTTCGGCCTCTACTCTTAAGTTCTTCCGCTGCATTTACAAATCATCCTTCTCATCCGAGGCTAAAGGGCTTCCCCTTCCTCTCATCGACATAAAAACCATTCTTAGCATAACACCAGCACACGTCAAAACGATCGATGTTCCAAATCGGTAGGGTCGTAAACATAGCGAATGGCAGTGGCGCGTGGCGTTAGGAACGAGGAAAAAGAAGGGGTTGTGTGATGTTTGATCGAACAGCACAGCAATGACACCAGACACACCCTCGTGGGCGTTGTTGTGGCTAGCGTGAAAGCTTGCCTCGCTGACCTCCCCTCCCCTCCCCCCCTCCCCTAACCTCATCGCATCCCCTCTCGTAAGACTCCTTTTCATACTCTCTCCTGCCTCTCCCCTATATTTTCTTCCTCCCCCTTCTTCTACTCGCATGTTTCCTCATCATCTCCTCGTACTCTAAATCAATATCCGCCCCTAACGCTTTCCAACCATTCCCTCTCTTCGCGTTTTCACTCTTTTAATAGCACCTTTCCCCATTAACGCACAGTCCAGTCTCCAAGCTAGCATGTCTCGTAACTTCTGCCCTTCTCTAACATTCAACTTCTTTCTCTCACTTGCCGACTATGTGTCTAGTTCTGGCGAACTATTTGCAACGTTTGTTGCTTTCAGGATCGAGCGTGCGCATAGCAGATGTTGAGTACGCGTCGCAAACGGTGCTTCGCCGCTTCTCGTAATGCTTTTATGCAAAAGTGAACCCCACCGTAGAGCATAGCAACTGCGCTGAATAACATATCTGCTCCAATTGGACACAACATCCGGCCTGCAGAAAACAACAGCAAGCATGAACGTGCCTAATGCTAAAATTAGCAAAAATAACCACTAACACTACTGCTTCCCTTCGCACCTCTTCTCGCCCATTCCCTTCTACGCCTGTATTTTTCTCTGACCAAATATACATTGTATATACATACACACATATGTATACATACATACATACACATACATAATACATATGTACATGCGTGTATATATTCATATGCATATATATGTATACGTACATATACATATATGTATAAAATAATGTTCGACACGTCCGTCCAAGCTCGTTGAAGCCCAACAAAGTCCCTACCCAAAGAGTGTCCATAGATAAGTGCAAAACCCTTTGACGCTGCTGGGTCCCGAACGTCAAGTGCAAAGAAACTGCAAACAATATAACGCAAAAACGCTATCCTCTTCGGACGCGCAATTCCTTCTACTGTTCTTGCAGCAAAAAAAAAAAAAAAGGCGTGTAGCAAACAACCAAAAACAATCACAGTCCACCCGTCCTCTGAGACCCCACTATGCACCAATTTTAAAAAATCAGGAAACGTGAAACCTGTAATGCCTACTGAAAAAAATATTCACAAAACTTCATGCGGCCTCTGCAGCCAATTACACGCAACCATATATTCAGCTGGCGCTATGCCAAGGCCGGTTGTTTGCGCACATGAATAGCAAAGAGTGTGGCGAATAATGCGACATTCACTAGAATCCACCCGTCCGGCTGCAAACACATAATACCATATATGTGATACGACGCGGCACACCTAGCAGCCACTATTTGTGCGGCACAGACACAAACAGTCTACCTCTCAAGCACCTTCATTTATGCGTTGCCTTACCACAAAACATACAGCATAGGGACTTTGTGCACTGCAGACGCTTTTTCTTTAACCAATAACACCAAACAACTGTCTTTTAAACCAATTTCAACGTAACAGTGCGATTCACTAGAGTTATTTTTAAAAAAGTATTACCTGAATCATTGTTAAAAGAACCTAAATGCACCTTTAGTCATTGCGGTTTATCAACTGATAAGTACAGTCTATGAAATTGCTGTAACCTTTGTGCACAGCTGGAATGGTGACAGCGAATAAACTAAAGGCCGTAAATAACAATATCCGCAACATACTGTCCACAGTCATAAGATCACATTTATAGACAAAGAGAATTACAAGAAGTCGGTCTCTCGTTTGTTATTCGAAACGACCCCTTATAATGTTATGGTAAACGTTTTATTACACGGCCCACTTAACAACTCAAAACACCCTCACAACAGATCGGGACAGACCATCAAGCAAACCGTCCTGAGTCCAAGCTGCATGGTCCTACTTCTCGCCATCACAAACCTGTTGCCGAAAAACTAGTGCGCTTGAAATGCCATCGTTAGATTGCATCTTACACGATGTAAACGACAGGTTGCGTCACGACCTATGACCTCCCTTCCCAACCTCCCCTCTCCCCCCCCCTCACCTCCTTTAGACCGCTCACTGCCGTCCTCATGTACGACCTAAATACCTTGTGAACCTACGCATACTTTGTTAAATGCTTTTTCCTTTTGATCATAGAGGCCTGTCATTGTTCATAATGTTTGGCGAAAACTATGCCTATTGATCTTCAGCTAGTTATGCTATGTTCATGGCTCAAGAAGTCGAAAAGTCAGCATAAACTGATTATATCCTCTCTCTCCGACGCATTACATGGTCTCAACTACGACCTACCTTATATGAATATCGAATATGCGTCTGCGAAACAATAGTGCTCTTAAATATGCCCAACAAATGAATAACAAACGGTTATCTTTTAAGCATATTAAAGCAAATCGCACAAAACCAGATTCATGGAAAAACCTAATCAATGTAGAAGAAGAGGTCTCACTGCGAGCAAATGCCACACAGATAGACCAATGTATGTACTTCTTCATTTGTGCACACTTAAAAATTAATTAGCAGTCTCGACTCGCCGTTTTGAATGAACGTTTCGTGGCGCGACACAATATCTGACCAAGAACGCGCAGGCGCACAGATAGAGATGTTTATTTCCTTCCCATTTCTTAGCAAAAACCAGATCCCAAATGTTGGACGACGTTCGAAAAAAAAACCCGATTTAAAGATGACAGCGATTCAGCGAAAACAATGCCCGAAAAACAGAGAAATGAAAAGAAAAAAGGAAGGAAAAAATTTAAATCAGAGTGCTTGTTAATTAAAACGTGACGCAAAATACGCTTTTACAACGCTCATTTAAACGCTCATTCCCACTAGAACGCTCATTTAAAACTTAAAAGAGTTTGACTGCTCTTAAAAACAGTAACGACTGAACGAAAAATGTGAAATACTAGTTAGTGTACTGTGCACAATTCCACAGGATCCACAACCAGTGCCAATGCCAAATGCACGTTGTCATTCGTTATCGACCTCCAACCAAACATGGATGGGGACCATTTTGAAGCGTACGAAAACAAAACCATACGACTTCGTATTTCCATGCTTCTCGTCTAATGCAAGTGTACCACATTCTATAGATCGCGTTTGCTTCGGAGTGATTCCCTGCTTGAATAGGAGAGCTTTTTTGTAGCGTCATAAAAAAAAAGCCCCTCTTGAATGCAAAACCTCTCACATTCAATAACTCCTTTCAAGCGTCCTTTAAAACGCTTAAACGCCACTTATTCGTATATCGCATCAATGGACTTTATTCTATAATGCTCTACCACGCAAAAGAATAGCATTTCACCTAAATAGCTATCTCGAGTAGCACTGGAAGAGGAAAGATATGATCAAGAATAACATAAGCCCATATTGAATAGAAATCCTCTCCAAAAGAAGAGAAAAATAAAAACCCCATATTTCTATTCAGGCAAATACAGTAATTACCATATGTTTGAAAAATAGAAAAGGAAGCAACAAACATGGAGAAAGCGCGGAAGTGGAAGTAAACAAGTCCGAGACCAAAATACGCTGAAGGGTCCCTCCAGAAGCTGTGCGAATCCAAGTTGTACGCCTTTTGATAGGCCGATAACGCTGCAAGGCAGCAGAGCAAAATATGAAAATAGAGCATTAGAGCAAACGAACATAAAATAATATTCACGTCGGCGGTATTTTCTTCCAAACGACGCAAGCATCAATCTTCGGGATCGGGTAAGGGCAAAAAAGGAGGGTGGAAGGGGCCAAGAGGACAGACGTAGAGATCCAGGGAGGCATGTGCGAGGGAAGGGAAGGAGGGGAAAAGATGAGGGGGGAGGAAAGAAAAGAAAAGAAGGGAAGGAGTGTGATCTTCTGTGTATTTGATCTACTGTTCCCATTTTCCTCAAACTCTACACAATGAAAAATGACACAGAAAGAACGCCTAATCGAAAACGCACCAAGAACGCCAAAAATTTTTCCATTTTCAGATGAACTCCGCGTTAAAAATTTTTTCAGACCTTAGCTTTTTTCCAGACAAACATTTTTCGAAAAACTTGTTGAAGGAAGAGTGCCTCTTTGCTATACTGTAACCCCTCGAGAAATTTGAACTTTCTGTAACAGAATTCACAGTAAAAATTGCAACATATATATGTATGTACATATATACATATATATATATACATATATATGTATATGTATATATATATATGCATTATATAGGCATATACATGTATACATATATACATACATACATGCATTATATATATATAGCATAAGCCCCAGCTGTTTCGACTTGCTATCTCACCAGCCGGACTTCGCTGATATGTTTGGGAGAGTTGTGGCAGCATTTCAAAACTCGAAAAATGAAACCTTGAACAGTAGAAGTTTGTCAAGCATCGTACGCGCTTCGCCATTCCCATTCCAGTATTGAACGAAATTAAAGCTGGAACCAAATTATCCATTATACTCACGTTGCCAGCTGTTGGTTGCGATCTTCGCTGATTATAGAGTTCGTTTACTGCTTCTTTTCTGCACAGTTTTCTTTCGCATTTTCCCTCCTCATCTCTCTTTCTTCTTATATTAGCTGGAACTCAGGCTGCGATTGATGACCAAACATCCGCCTACTATCAAGCCACAACAGGAAGACGATAAACGTGGGTTGGACATCTGTGGCGCTACTAATCCAAATTTTTAGCCGTCAACAATCTCAAAAAAGAAGTCGACGATCTCACAGTGATAAAGATATATCGGGTGTCGACAATACTAGATGTACGATCGGAAGTATATGATACCTAAAAACCAGCGACCCACTTACACATTCGTCGGTTAGTAACCAACCTTTGTTGGTTTCTGCAATCAATCGTCTCTGCTGCACTGAATGAACTGAATGGAATGGTTCTTAAACTATACTGCAAGTGTAGTGAAACAATTCTTGAATGCAAAATGCTGATTATCAAGATCGAGAACATAGAATGCTGCCGATTCTTTTCTGAACGAAAGCATAATCGCGATGTGACGGTTATGATCTTTGTAAGTTTGCTTTCAAAGCTCTTTTTGAGCTGCTCAGCGCGACTTAAGCGCCTATTGAACCATTTTGTAAACTGTGAACTTAAATACAGCTAGCTTTGCGGAACATTTATTCAAAAACGCGTTTGCAAGCATTTCGCAACTTTCCAGAAAGGCAAGCGCGTCGTAAAAATGAAGGGCATTCACTGAGAGGGACTTATTATAGGTAGTTTTAGGTAAACGATTCGTCTTTTAGTGATGTACTCTCTTTTTTACGCCACGATTCCTAAGGACTTTTAGAGGCAATTCAAGGAAGCGTTGGGACTCACAGTAAGTTAGCATAAACGCTCGATAATTTTGAAACAGTGTTGTAAAATGCAGTACGCGTGCAGCATAAAATGCCCCATTTGGAAACATCACTCAGAAGCAACAGAATATGGCAAAACAAAATGCTTTAATGATACATTAGGCGTACAGACATAAGCTCACACAATGGAAGAGAGAACAGACAGTGACACAAACGGTCAAACAGACTGCAAACGGAAAGACAGCAGCTCCGTATTCATCGTTCAGGTCACGGCATATTATGTCCATCGACAACAGAGAGCTTATAAGAACGCATGTTTTCGCATTTTTCTTCACCCAACCCACTAGTCGCACAATACTAGTCTTTCATCAAATCACTGAGTTCAGTTCGACGATCGAGATCGAGACCGAGTTAGAGAAATCACTAGGATGCGCTACAAAACGTGGAATTGCCAACCGAAAAAAAAATGAATACGCGCGTTCCTCTTTCAGAAAACTTCGAGCAGGCTCCAGGCCAATCCTATAAAGATTTGACGATGGAAAAAATGTTTCTGCGACACAAAATAAATCCAACAAGCCTTTATTAGTTAATGCATACTATAAAATGAAGTCAAGATGTCTGAGGCACAAAAAAACGCGTACATTTTCTTACAAATAAAGAAGTCAACGACTAAAGGTCTCCAGACGGTTGAAGGATATTAGAAAGCATGGTAATACGTGGAGTGAGAGGAAGTGACAAGTTTGGTTAAACATTGATACCCCGCCGCGGCTGTGCGCCCGCTAAAGCAATACTCGAACTGCTATATACCTGCTCAATTTGTCGAACTTCTCCTGCTCGGCAGTCGTGAACAACGGTTCGAGTGCAGCATTCATTAGCACTTCAATTACGCGATACCCAGCAAACTGAAAAGATACCGTCTGAAAGATCTAGTTTAGAGGTTTTAAGGGCGTGCGTTATACTACAAATGGATTGACACCACACCTACGCAGAACTGAGTAACGCAACTGAGTAACTCCAACGCAAAAATCGTGTAACAAAAAAACCTCGAACAATCTTTGGAACCTCATTTTATAAGGAATAAAACCAGTGCACAGATTACTGTACTGCGAAGAAATTGGTAGGGACCAGGATTTACTCTCCCCTCCCTCATCCACCTCCCCCTCCCCACCCCCGCAACGCCCCAGCAAATCGCAGCTCGACTATGTCGTTGGGCCTGTAATGGAAAGCGTTGCGAATAGTGCCCCAGCCCGCGAAGTACTGCTCCGACCTCTCCGTCCATATCACTGCCGACTGATTACTTTTTGAAGGAGTCCCTTTCTCGGTGAGTAATGTACCACCCCTTTCCCATACGCAATGGCAGCGTAGCATAGAATCCAGAATGTGTCGTGTCGCAAGGCAACGGAGGGCAATCTGGGGCCCATTCTCGACGTCAACCGTATTATTCTACAACCTATCGTTTACTGGTGTAAAACACTTACTCAACTAAATAGATTCGTGAATCCCCCTCCCCCCACCCCCACACACAGGCGCAAACAAAACCTATCGCGAACCGCCCTACATGGCGCTTACACCCTGGGTTCGTCAGATTTTCAAATCTACCGTAAGCTAAGATGCCTACTGAGACCGCAAAAATATTCTACAACTTCATATCGAAGAATCTAATGTCAGGTGATTCAAGTCCAACAAATATGATCAGATCTCTATGCGAAAGCAAAAAATTTCAAATGAAGGAAGTTCTCAAAAATTAACTTTAAAGTTTTCCGTCAACTCCGTAGAATAGTTTCAAACACCACAAATCACATCCTCTTTCGGTTTACCAAGGGGAAAATGTTCACTTAATTGACTGCAGCTAAGGCTCTTCGTTACCTTTTAGATGGATGCGGCTTTGGTACGCATAAAGCAACTGAGATTTGTCAGTATCGTAAGAGAAATGGAAAAGTTGTGAAATCATTTCCAGAACAGGAAGCGATTATTGCCGAACCGGCGACTGAGCAGTCAGTCGACCGTCGACCGATTGCTTAACCCCTGTGCAAATGATCTGTCGAGCAAAACTTCGAATTCATAATTAGTGTCCTGGAAAGAATAGGGACTATTCGCTGATGAGGGATGCTCTGGAGGAGACGATCACACGTTGGTTCATTTCGCTACTCTCGAGCTAATAAATGGGTCAGTGGAGCATTTTGTGCATATATCAGTCATATTTATTGGATTTGTCGGTGAAGGGAAGTGAAATAAAATCGGAATTTGAGAAACACTGAGATAAGGAGAGTGGGAATTTTTAGATGACGAAGGTGAAGCGTTAGAAGTCGCTATGCTCGCAACGCAATCACAGTTTTATAGAACTTAATTTTTGCGAACCTTTTTCCTTTATCGCTAAATTTGACTCGTATAAAAAGTATGCATAATAAATAATACATATACAGAGCCAAACAAAATCTGAAGTTTCGCCATTTACGAGCCATTTACGAAACTAGCTCGTATGATGGATGGCGTCCAACTGTCCATCATGTTGGCTTCTGATGCGCTTTACAACTTTGCCTAACCTATCACTGCACGATGACATAGCATAGACCAGTTGGACTAAGAAAAAGGAGATAGGTGTGCCATACAACAAAATTAGAAAATGCTGAATTGCACAAATGTAATGAGAATTTCGCTAGAGCTATTCTGTATTCCGAACAATGGATCATCCATCTTTTGCACTTTGCTAGGGTGCATTCGAACGGATGAGGTCAAGGCTATATAGTATGCGAGCGTTGAACGAGAACGATGTGGTGCGGTTATCGAAATTATATCGGCCTACTTTGTGATGAGTACAAATGGCAATTTTGTTGCAACGAACGATCATCAGCGAGCAGCTTTTTGCAGAAACCGTTCCATTCAATCGATTATCAACGCTTGAGCGATCATTCACATATTCTAAAATATGTGAATGATCGCTCGAGTGAAGATATGTCATGCTATAGACGATCGTTGTGCTTTACGCACCTCAAAGAGGTATAGGTTAGTCAGTCACTCATTGCATTACTTCTATTGAGTTAGTTGCAAACAGGGACCGCCCGTTCGTTCGTCATTTCGATGGAAGCAGTGAATAGCAGCCGCGCAAATATCCCATCCTTGGCCGGTGAACCAAAAAGTCGTTTTGCTTCTGTGCGATAAATTTTGAAGATTGGCGACTTGCAACCCACCCACCACCACCATCTCACTTCTCCATCTGGCTCGAGTTCAGGAAGTTTGGCTAGTCCTAGAAGATTCCAGTTGGCTTTGCCTTATATTATAACTGTATACTATGTTATATACTATGTTATGTTATATACGATCGTCAGCAGGCTGACCGCCAGGAGGTCAGAATTGGTCAACACAATCATGGAAGAGAAGAGGCAATGGCCTTCAGTCCTAAGCATGCTTGTCAGCTGCATCGATGGTGGGAATCGGTGGAATTACGGCTGCCTTTGTATCTTCGTTGTACTATGTTCTCTAAACTTCCAAACTTTTGGCGTGCCATGCATAACCTATGGCTGACAACTAACATGCTTCTTTGGTGTTGATTAACTCATCCACATGTGCATGAGACTGCTCGAACAAATTACTGATGCGAACGTCTATTGAAATAGATTATGAATTGGATGGTGTAGCATTTGTGCAGCACTATATTTGAAAACCGATAAAAAACGATACAATGATGATATGGCCAATTTAAACGATGAGCATAAAGCTTTCATATATCTATAAATGATTTTAAGTGAGCGAAGCTTGTTCGGTGTATGATTGGGGTAGTGTGAGGGCATTCAATCGATTATCAACGCTTGAGCGATCATTCACATATTCTAAAATATGTGAATGATCGCTCGAGTGAAGATATGTCATGCTATAGACGATCGTTGTGCTTTACGCACCTCAAAGAGGTATAGGTTAGTCAGTCACTCATTGCATTACTTCTATTGAGTTAGTTGCAAACAGGGACCGCCCGTTCGTTCGTCATTTCGATGGAAGCAGTGAATAGCAGCCGCGCAAATATCCCATCCTTGGCCGGTGAACCAAAAAGTCGTTTTGCTTCTGTGCGATAAATTTTGAAGATTGGCGACTTGCAACCCACCCACCACCACCATCTCACTTCTCCATCTGGCTCGAGTTCAGGAAGTTTGGCTAGTCCTAGAAGATTCCAGTTGGCTTTGCCTTATATTATAACTGTATACTATGTTATATACTATGTTATGTTATATACGATCGTCAGCAGGCTGACCGCCAGGAGGTCAGAATTGGTCAACACAATCATGGAAGAGAAGAGGCAATGGCCTTCAGTCCTAAGCATGCTTGTCAGCTGCATCGATGGTGGGAATCGGTGGAATTACGGCTGCCTTTGTATCTTCGTTGTACTATGTTCTCTAAACTTCCAAACTTTTGGCGTGCCATGCATAACCTATGGCTGACAACTAACATGCTTCTTTGGTGTTGATTAACTCATCCACATGTGCATGAGACTGCTCGAACAAATTACTGATGCGAACGTCTATTGAAATAGATTATGAATTGGATGGTGTAGCATTTGTGCAGCACTATATTTGAAAACCGATAAAAAACGATACAATGATGATATGGCCAATTTAAACGATGAGCATAAAGCTTTCATATATCTATAAATGATTTTAAGTGAGCGAAGCTTGTTCGGTGCATGATTGGGGTAGTGTGAGGGCATCCAACGGATACCGGTTCGGTGTTCGGTGACCGCGAATTTGCACCACGGAACTACCTCGCCCAATAACAATCCCCCAGTGCGCACTACTCTCCCCGTCAGCTAAAGGCAGCACATTTTTATTGCCGCTGCCTTCCTCTGAGCGGTTTATGCTCAAAATGCGCTCCACCAGATCCGATGTGATTGATGCTCCATTATTGGAAAGAGGGTGCTACTGACACGACTTTTCGAAACTGACAAGAACATTCTCGAAATTTTTGATTACTTAGCAGTACGCCTTAAGTACGCCTTTTTGATTACTTATCAGTACTATGTACTATCAGTAATATCAGTTTATCAGGTTGCAGTTATCGTTGTTTCAAACCTTTCTTTTGAATGCCTTAAGACTGTTCTGCAATTCTGAAATATGCTTGTATTTTTTCTACGAGTTCGCGAGTATTTTTGCAACAGCAAGTAGAACTCGTATATCATCAAATCATAATTGAAGAGTTAAATTTGGGAGAGAGGTCGAACAAAATTGCTTTATGTTTGGCTAAAGATAAAGCTACAGTAATATTTTTCACTTGAATCAGCAGAGGTTGTATGGTAACATAGCATACATGTTGCTACTGCTACTTTAAAACCCCCGCTACGAATGGTAATTAGCTAAGAGATAGCAAATTTTTGGTAATTAGCTAAGAGGAGGTAATGATCTTCATGGCGCGAAAGTCTTAGCAGCGACTATACTATTGATTCGGTAAAGAGTGGTTCGTTTCGAATGCTTTGCAAATTACCATCAGCTTATAAGCGGCTTAGAGCGCTTCCCAATTTCGTCGCCTTAACCCATCATCGGATGAATTTTAGGCAGGTAAAGTTACACCTGTTGAAAATGGTTATAAATTATAACAACGATGCTGAAGCTACATTTAGAATACCAAATTATATTTCACATTTCGTTCCGAATTGCCCATAGCATCAATTAGTTCAAACTGCGTGTGCGATTGCCGGTGAGAGAGAGGAGCGCTTGTTAAGAAGTTGCCTTATAGTCGTTTATTGTGATGCGTTCGGTGCGCACACCTCATTATTGAAACGCACTGCTTCGCCGCCACTTATTCCCTCCCCCCTTTCCTCCGCCCCCCGCTCCTCTTTCCTTCTTCATCAAACCATCCACTGTTCTCTATGCTCTGTCTGCGTTCCACAGCACTATATCGATATCGTAATGTTTACTTAAGCAGAAACGGAGTATTGTGACTGTGCAAATGAAGATGTTAATTGTAGCGTGACTTAATCAAAATGTATGATAATATTTCCTGGGGCATTTCGAGAATGACCGTATACAGGAGAAGCAATATGCTTTGAGTGGATTGTACTGTATCTCGATTGTTTGTTAACATTCGCCATTATGTCGGCACTATACACAGAATTATAGGAAGGCACCCAAAAGCCCTCCAAAAATCTTTTGCACTTCTTGCTGAGGATGTACTTTATTCTAATATGCTTATTTGAATATTATTTTTGCTAATAAATAAATAATTCTGATTTTGATCCAACTGAATGCTACCTTCAGTCAGTACCATCGTCGAAACGGTACCTCGATTGCAGTATACTTTATTTTATCTTTTTCATTATTTCTATTGTTATTGGTACCGTCGTCTTTTTACGTTTTCAAATATCTGCGCCTATTCATTATTTGTATGCCCTACCTTCCTCTCTTTCTTACTGTTTCTAGCCTTCTTCTGTAATCTTTTCCTCATGTTTCTCACCCACGAAACTTACGTTACGATACGGCAGTAAGTTGAAATTGCTCTCTTTATTCAGGCGTTGATGTTGCCAACTTTCGACGAATTGTTCGTAAAGTTGGACACGGATAAGACGCTTACAAACTATTGTTTTAAAAAACCCCTAGAAGTCGCATTGCGTCGTATCACGCTTGTAAAAGCTAATGATGAATTATTTGCTTTGCAGTAAATAAATTAGAGTCTTTAATTGGTTCAGATTAATTAACAAATTGAAAAGCGTTGAGCTTACAAGAAGCGAAGCCAATTTAAAATTCGTGATCACTCAGTTGAAGCCTTATGTGGCACACAAGGTAGGAACCAGTTTCATGAAACAGAAAGCTCATCATGCAGTAATATTTCTGCCTTTTTCTTCGGCGAAAAAAATACATATATATTTTTTCAAATATATATATTTTATATATATATATATATAACGTTCCTTACGGAATGGGTTTCTTTCTATATTACTAGCTAGCTGAACAAACTTTAATACCATTTCTTACGTATAATATGCACAATGGATGCCTTATTTAAACTTGCGCTTAGTTTTTGTTTAATCGAAAGAGCGCCGATTATGAAATTGAATATAATCGTTCTCTTTTTTTTTCACGACATACGTTTAACGCGGTCATTAAATTCATTGAGACTAATTCAAGTAAATGACAAACATTATCGTGCAGAGAGTAACGTATGAGAGTTACAATGTAAGATATAGAGCTATAAATTCTTGGCAAGTTTTGGTGAGTATTCCATATGACAACTTTAAGAAGTTTGTAATTGTTGAAAATTCAAATGTGAGGTTAAATTTGTTACTAATGGAAGGTTTGATGTAATTTGTTTGCTGTTTTATAGGATGGTGCTGCCTTTTGCATGCATTTTACTTCAATATTTTATCGATAAAGCTCTATCACACCGAACACTTATCACTGGTTTCAGTAGGTGGCAACAAGGAAAGTGTAAGGAAGAAGCGCCCAAAAAAAAGTCATAAGAATCTGAAGATTTCGACTTACAGTTGATGAAGTATTGCGGACGCTGAAGTAATGTTTAATAATAGTATTGCTGGACTGGTCGATATAGTTAGTGCGTTGTGCAATAGCGAATAGCGTTTATTCGAAGCTTTGTCACTGAATGTGGTCATCAGAAATATGCAAAATGCACAGTGATCATGAGGAACGCGATTATCTATTTGTAAATTCTGACTATGCTAGTTCCAGAACACCACATAAGCATGGTTTACAAAAGCAGTTTTGCAAAAAAAAGAGCATTAACTTCTGCGGACAGACATCGTTAATTACGTTGAATAAGGCAGACATGGGGAGGAGGCAGATATTGATGCATGGTGCTGGTTTGTGCGGTTGTCGGATACTTTTGTTAAGTAAAGCCGACCTTGAGACAACATCCTGTTTCGCTGATGACAATCCACCGCATAAGTTAATACCTATACGCGACCATCCGACGTCACTTCCGTCTTTTCTGCTATCCTTATATTTAATTTCCCCGAGTTTATGCTGGAATAAGTAAAAAAAAGAGACGCTACCGTACCACCTGACTTTTACTTTTAAATTTCGTTTTGAAATATTCCATTTTATTTCATCATGACGGTTCTTTCGATTTTTGACAGAGAGGGTGACCAGTGTTCGAAAATTAAAAAGTAAAGTCAACCTGATGAGTGATAAAAATAGTATTGGTAGATCATTTTAGATGAACGCTTGTGTTCAATGAGTTCTCAGTCTTCTTTTCTGAAGGCTTTCATTCTGTCGGCAAAACAAGCATAATATTGCATGATAGGGGCTATTCCAGCTTGGAGCAGATTCAGTGCGTTGTTTATTTATTTAGTGGCAAGTGGAACTTATACGCTAAGAAGGTTTGAACTTGCGAGTTTCCGGTTTCGGGCTATTTTTTTGTTGTAGGTATATATTACGCAGTAGATTAAGTTGTTTTGTGCCCAATGTTATTTTTTTTGTCGTTGAACCGATGAGACAATTCTCTATTGTCCTTTAACTCAACGAAATCTTTCAGATCAAAGCCAACAGAATGGTTCGCGTGTTTCTTGGAAGGCAATGATTCGTATTTAATCGATCACTATCTGCTTTTCTAAGGCATTCGATCAAAATCTGTCGAACAGAAGTTAAAATAGAAGTGTCATTGAATTAGTGATTCTTCTCTGCTTCTAGTAAACTCTATTTGTTAACTGGTCAACGTATTGGTAAGTAAAGCGGAAAGCAGTGAGTGAATTGTGCGATTTTCGTGCTCGCTAAACGATCATTGTGCTTGGATTTAACGATTGGTCAGCGGGGATTATCGCATTCGGCTAACCATACAGTACCGTCAGCAAGCGATCGGCAGAGCGTAACGGAGTGACGACTGGACGATTTGCCGCGATTTTGTTATGTGCACTAGTGCAGATGATGGCCAACACTTCATACCATTACTGCTTTTGCTCAGCTTTTATCTACTTTCTGCTTCTATTCATCGTTACCGTCATTAGTGACCACATTCCGACCTCACGGAAAGTTAATGGTATGCTTGGGATTTTTTTTGTTGTTTATTATCACTTTTCAGAATATTTATCGAGACTTTTAATGTGTCATATGTGGAACAATAGTAGTCCTTATTCTACCGGATCAAGTGAACCATCACAGCTAATTAGCTGGTCTAAAACTGATAATTGTCAGCTATTTGCGAGCGTTACGGTAAATAAACAATTTAATTCAGTTAAAATCCGAATCCATGACAAATTATGAGGGGAACTTATTGGCCAGATTGAAAATCGTTTAAGTGTTAAACCGCAATTAACAAATGAATATATATAAATACAAATATATTATATATATACATATATATACACATTTTTTGCCAAAACCCCATTAAGTTCTTATTAGAAATTGCGGTTTGATGCTCAAAAAAAATATTGAGAAGTAATATTTGAACGCTTCAAAACTGTGCGCATGTTTTAGCGACTCTTATGAGAGATGATAGCCAAACGAATTTCGTTCATTGGCAAAGCGGTGCTAAAAATATCCGTAGTGATTTTTGAAGGCAATCGAATGACAATTGTGAATCGTGCTCGCAAATTGTCATTCCTCTTTATTTATCGATTCACAGTCACATCCCTGCACCATCAACCCTTCCATCCATCCATGACCGTGATTATGGCTGTTTGCGTGTAGAATAGTATTCTGAAACAGTATCATGAAAGTATCATGAAAAGACGCTGTCAGACATTTGTTTATAAGTACACAAACGTTATAAGTGTATGAACGTTCAAGGTCACGGCATTCGTTATAATTGATGGGGAGACAATTATAATCACCGTCATGTGAAATGCATTGTTCGCTTGGATAAACTGAAATAACAATCTGTCTAAGACCACATTAGACTTCCTTTTGGAGAAAACAAGATGTCCGAGCAGTTGCACTCGTATAGTTTACTTTACCGCTTATTTGCCCAAACAATAATGTGGTCATTTAAAGCGGGTATCAGATTGCTTACGAAGACAGGTAAGCGCTATGTGCTTTCTGCGTATCTAACTATAAAATGCATAAATTTTTCATCTATGCCTAGCAGTGCTTATTCCCTTTAGGGTCTTTGATTGTGGAAATATGTTAGCACTTAGCTAGCTTTTCTAGAAGCTAGATGCTGCTTAACTACCTATGCGAATATTGCAGACGCCGATAGTATTTGAAGATATTTACGTTGCCCTGATGTTCTTATATTGCATATCGATATACACAATCTCGGCACAATCTTAATCGACAGTCTTAATCGAAACAACGCGCACAAAACATTGTGAAACATTTCATTTAAATTATCTCGTGTAACATAAGGATCACCAGTTATTGTTTTAAGTGCTGCCCACATGTGGCAATCATGTAATCAAAATCGAGTTATCATTCAATGAAGAACTGCTTGCTGGAGGTCGATTCGATGATTGGATCATCGTCGGCACCAATAACCGACCCGAATGTAGACTTAAGGGCAATGGCGAGTTGCAATACGTTATCGAAATAGCCGTCTTCAATGATCCGTGCGGAACACAGATGGTACGTTCTCGGTTGTCATGAGCGCTACGATCCTAAAGATGTGGCATGCATAGGTACTTATAGCGTGTGGTGATCGTGAAAAAAGCGTACACCCTTAGCTGAGATAGCCTCCATCCCGCCACCATTGCGGCTCCATTTACGATGTCATTTTACAATTATATTTCGATGTTTGCTAAATCATTGTGTAAGCGCTATAAAGGCGAAAAGTTGAAGCTATTGCAGCTAAGCTTAAATATAGTGCTCGCAGTGGATTATGAATGATTTTAAAAAAATTCTCACTTCGGTGTGCATCAATTTATTCTACAGAATCGGTGTTTCTGGAAGGGGACCTGCTCGAATAAACCGTCCTTCTTCCCTTATTACTCCTTATTTGTCGAATTAAGGTGAAAATTCTAGTCACTCTCCCTCCATATCGAACCAAATAAAAGTTCTGCCTATACATATTCCTAAATACCATTTGTGAAGCCTCAAAAATACACTGAGAATGATAAGCCAAATAAATGCATGTGAAGGTAAATTTATGTCTCAACGTTAGAGTTTTCGAATGAAATATTCATGCATGTTCAGCCGAAGATTTTTCTCGTTTATTTTGAAGCCATTTATAGGCCAAATATTTTTGAACGATTGCAGCTTCATCATCAAATGTCTTTCGTCAAAATATTAAACGTCAACTATTCGTAATTATTTTCAGCCATCTCCTGGTGTCTTTCAAAATCGAATCCGAATTGCGCAGAATCCGGCGGTAATTCTTCGCGGTGATGAGAATCTTATCGTGAAGTGTATGTATGGATTGCCTGAAGTCAATCAACTTCTCATTCCCACAGTCAATCCATCATTTAGCGCAGTCACTTTACAGTTAGTCGATTTTTTTCTTTTTATTTCCATTCTTACTCCTCCCATATAAGCTAACACATTTCAGTCTTTCTTCTGCAGCGCTTTTTATTAACAGCACAATGCATTTAGAAAAGTAAAATTTATGCAATTGTTTTTTTCGTCTGCTAAGAAAAAAGTGCCTTAAATAGTGACTAATTTAATTTACTACATGCTCGATCACCATCCGAGCAGTTCGCTAAGGGCGATAAGAAGAAGAACGATGGAAAGAATGTTTTGGAAAAAGGTAAAGCATCGCACAGATGCTGTTTTCAGAAAACCAAATACTAGTAAGTCAGTGAGTTACAATGGTTACATTCATTAACACACGTCTCTTGGCTCTTTAAACACCTGAATCATGTACGTAGTTAAACAAATAGGAAGTAAGCACAGATCGTTAGCAGTGGAAGTTCATATTAGTGCTCTACATATTAATTTGCAATATTTTAGTGATGTGCAAACAAACTCACTTGCAAATGATGTCTTAACAATGTCCAGAGAAAGCGCTTCGGAAACAAATGATGTGCAGGATGGAAGCGGAACATTAGCATGGGCAGCATTACTCTCAATTATGGGCACAATCTTCATCGTTATTCTTGTACTAATGCTTCTTTTCGTATGCATCAGATGGCGTCGAGACACAAAACAAGCGATATGCGATCGAACGAATATTGGTCGGTTGTTGATCGCGTTTGTTAGACGTTATTCGCTTATCACGTAAACACTTACAGCTTCATATTTAATGACAACAACTAAGAGCTTATTTAAAGACGCCAACCGAACTGTCTACTTCAATAAGACCTTATTTAATATTACGTAATAATAACAATAAATATTTTACATTTTTTCTTCTGAGTCAATCGCTTCTATCACCATTATGCAACTCGTAATTGTGGGCAACTTTGCCCGCTTTCCACATCCCTGTCCTCGACAAGCTTTCCCACCTTTTCTCGTCCGAGTGTTCCCAGGTTCAGTTCTGCTCGCCTTTTTGCGGGCTCTTAAAGGACGTTAGTTTTTTGGAAGGTAAATATATCTGGTCTCATTAAGACTCCCTTCCACCACCCCCTCCCCCACCCCCGCTCCTTTCCCTCTCCGCGACTTGCTGATCCTATTTCACGTTTGTACATTTGGTGGCTTACTAGAAGTAATAAACAGTAGTTTAACAGCATCTTTATATCTAGGGTACATTTCTTTCTTGACTTTTTTTGTGATGCAAATAATGCCTTATTATCGAGTAAAGGGATTGCCAAATTTTCTCATGCAATATTACCGTAATCTAATGAAAGCAGAATTTCATAATTCTCATCTGTCGGATATGTATGTAAGCAGAACCCTGTTGTGGGAAGGACCGGCGGTATTTTTCCTTCGCATGCCAGTAATGGTGCACAACCTAGCAATGCGCCTCCAGCTGCGTATAAATCAGCGTTCCTGCCGATGATATTTTTAGTTTCACAGGTAGCGATGATATAAGCAAATATGGAGCAACAACACAGTCATGGTGGGCTGGCAGCAAGGAGGCGCTTCAGAATAATGCACTCATCAGTCAGGAATTCGTTATCCAAGGGTAAGGCGGTTAAGAATAATACTCGTACGCACATTCTTACCAATATCGCTGTTAGGAAAGTTTTTGTAAATATAACGCAGTTTTTTTTTTTCATAGTAACTGTTCCACTGTTTCGTCAAAGTATTCAGAATTCGATATTTTCTCTACAGGTAACTACTGTTGGCAATACTTGTCCAAATTTGTCCTATGTTTTGGTACTTCGCTAGCATAAAAGCACCAAAAATCAAGTGCGCAACGCGTTAAAAATGCAAATTTTTTGCTGGATTTTATGAAAAATAGAAACACCATGAACCATTGAAAAAAAGAAACGCGTCATTCTAAAGTATCTCTTTATTTTTTCACATTAGATACATAACAAAGAAATATGCTATAATAATGCCGTTAGAAACATAACAAAGAAATATGCTATAATAATGCATTTTTGTAGTACAAATGGCTTTTTCTATAGCAAAGATTTTATTAGAAAAAAGAAAATAGGAAAAGAAGTTAGCAAGCTAAATGAGTAATTGCACTTTTTTCCACTGTTTAAACAAAAATAGAACACATATTGATTTTATTATCTCTCTAAGATATATGTGCTTTTTTTAAAAGTCTCATGTTAGATACAATACAATATCTTTCCTATGAAACAATATTGTGGAAAACACAATGAATGGCTGTTCCGTCATTTTATCATTTATGCCATAAGCAAACCAGTATGCATGGTGCAAATGTTACCTCATATGGACATGT
>JPKZ01002766.1:61795-80252 GCA_000803305.1 Toxocara canis | reverse complement strand
GAGAAGGTGAGAGGGTATATGAAAAGGCTTTACATTTATGTCCCACTCGTTCATGGTCCTTTCACTGTGTATGCCATTTTTGGCAACTGCCTAGTAAGCGCTGAACTTATGAATGGATAAATGATACATTTATTTATCCGTTCATAAGTTCATAAGTTTCACGGGTCTTTTGCAGGCGCGTAAACACAACCACCTTCTAGTTATCGAGAATCACCAAATAATATTCATTTCTCTTACATAGATCCCATACTACGCTTTCTACCCGATATGACCTCTTGTGCGATATCGCACATTGAAATTTGTGAAGAAAATTATCGGTTCTTGAAAGTATTACTTTCTAACACATCCACAGCTCATTTGCATATTTACACTTGTTATTGTCATCTAGTTGGGATAACTTGGTGTGGATTTTTAGAAATTTTGTTGCGGTTTCCGTTTTCCATCCAGGTATACCATCAAGAATGTATAACGGAACATCTATAGATGAGGGACAGTTACCTTTTTTCATCAAAAAGATTAATGATAAAATACATTATTAATATGGTGGTGATAATGAGTGATAGCCCACATCTTAAATTTTATTAACACATAAATTTTTTTTAAAAACCATTATTTAAATTGTTGCCTTAGAGATGACGATTAGTAATGAGTTTTGATTTATCGTCTGAATGCATTTAGTTGTTTTCTTTCCTCTGTATAATACTTATTTTTATATCTGTTCGTTGCCAACAATGTCTTCTTATAAGGAATAATTCTTTAGTCGTCTTAACTCAGCGACCATATCAAACTTTTGAGCTTATCATTCCATTTTTCTAAACGATGTCGATTAGCATTTTTTTTCCGCTCAAAGTAGCAAGCGATCACTTTTTTTTCAAATTTTGATTACAGATATCAAACTGCTAGACCGATTATTTTTCTACAGAAAAAAAAAACAACTAGCTTCTAATCTTCTACGTAAAAGATAGAAAGTAATTTCTTTTTCAAGCTTTCTGCGTATTGCTCACAATGAAAATATTCGTAGAATTTTGAGAAATTGGCACAAATTATGTGATTTGAAATGTCAATGTTCTAAATAGTTGAACATTTCAGGTGGCATTTGCAACACTGAAAATGTGATCACTTCAGGACGATTAGCGAAATGTGTCGAGAAAATTCGCGGATTTGGACCTCGAAAACTCACCGAACAAGAACTTGGTCAGATTCGCTTTTTTATTGTCGTGGAAAATAGTTGGATGTGTTTATTCAATTATCGAATTGTTTAAAAATCATAATAATTTCTAGCATCCAAAGCGTTGTTGCGCTGCGATTAAAATTTTCGACAACAACAGCAGAATTTTCTTCTTGATCTCTCTTTCTACCTCTCTCTCTCTCACACACACACACACAGACACACACAAATCGTCCGCTTTTTCATTTTCCAGAAACAACTGGGATAAATATCTTAAATGAACTAAATTATTGCATTTAAAATTCGGGTGAATGTTTACGGAAGGGACGCAATCGCGTAATCGTCTCCGGGGAGCTCGACCGGAAAAGGCTCTGCGAAAGCGACGATCATGATATCTTACTCGAGCTCATTTCTCATGTTTTTTGTATTTCAAGTATTTCTTTGTAGGTACCATTTATTTTTGCTCAAAACATTCCCTCACATACATCCTACTAGTTAATTTAATGTGGCAGTTTCAGTACGAAAACAATTAGAAGTGTGCCAAGAAAATGACCTTTGGTGACTCGCCCATAAAATGACCGGTTTCGCAAGTTGCTTATGAATGACGAAAGTTCAAATTTTAGCCGACCTTTTTTTTAACACCCTTCATGGGCTTGGCCTATGAACTGCAGTGAGAGTGGATAGAGGCTCTAGAGTGCAGTTTATACTTACCACATTTCATGACATTAACCCCAGTAGTTCTCGAGTTTAAACTATTGGAGGCACAGAAAGACAAGTATGCAAGCCAGTGCATGGATGCGCAGAAATACGATGTTGCCACGATGCGCTTTACAAATCGCAAATTTGCCCAAACTCATTTTAAAATGTTTTAAAATTTTTCGTTTCGTAGTCGCAGTTTGCCAATACAAGTCACTGAGAAAGTGCATTTTTTTTAGCTGTTTGCTTCCGGACGGATCACAGAAAGCGATCACCTACATTTATCTAAAACAACTCTTTCTTAGTCTCGCAACATGCCTGTCAGCTGAATCGTACTCAGCAAGCTTCTTTCGTTGCCTATTGTGTCCATAATGTTGGCACGGTCATTCCTGCATCGATTAAAACGATGCGGCTTGCACTATTGTGCGCTTTGGCAAATTTGTTACGCACATGAAAGGGCGTTTTTCAACTGCTTTAGCTGAAATTTGCACAAGTTCAGTTCTTTCGAAAAAAACAGTTCATTCCCAAAGATTTGAGCGAATGATCGGATCACTTAAAATATGAATACTTTTTTTTTTCACTTATCTCATTATTTGTCGAGAATCTATGAAAACGATTGCTGTCTTAGGTCCAATTGTAAAAGTTCATTATCATAGCAGCCATTTCCGCTTGGATTCCCACTTGCTTTCACTTACCCAAAACTTCCATACGTACTCTTTGTACAGATCAAACACAGCTAGTATAGTTTGTAAGAATGTACACATTAAAAATTGTAAGCATAAAAACTTTCAATTCACATACATGGCTGGCAAAAAAACCAATAGTCGTCGGGTTTTACTTTTTGTAAATACCGTTTCGAAAAACAAATGTTTCTCAAATTTGTAATCAAGAACCCCCTCCCAACAATAGTTGTACAGCATTCAATTTTGCTCCCTTTATAAACTAGGATTTGCTTTCGAAAGCAAGTTGGAAGCGTGCCGAACATCGTGTTCGACGTGGTTGATGCTTTGATCAATTCACGCATCAAATTAGCACTGCTGACCGCCCGTACAAATCTTTTACTAAGGAATTGTTTTGCCCGCGACCCGATCAGTGAAGAATGCGGCCCACAGTCTAACTAGTCCCGAAGTGCTTGCAATTTTTAATCCATGTTTAACTGGGTACAGTTCTAGTTTAAGTAAGTGAATCGGTTTGCATCAAGCACGGATGATGTTCACAGCTGGAAAAAGGAAAGGGGGTAGTCAGGAGATATATTGAGTTCCTAATTGTTCCAAGACTTTTCTTTTGAAACGTGCAAAAAACTTTCGCTCAAAACTGCAAAGCTTTGAAGAGATAAACTGTACCGATGTATGGCCAGCATCAATGCTTGTAATTCAAAAACCCAGAATTGATAAAATTCTGTAATGATAGTGCCAAAGATTTTATAAAGCCAAAAGTTGTCCGTACTGGTGTAAAGATACGTACCATCACCAATAATGACTGTTTACCACATTCGCCCAAGGAGGTGACCGTGAAGCCCTAAGCGGCATTTTACCTGTATGCAGCATTGTTAACAGCTAAGTATAACACAGGCTCTCCAACTTTAGCGTATATGCAAGTGTCCTACCTGACCAAATATGATATATGGATACAAGTTGCAGTAACCTGTTAATGCAGCTTATTTCGATACGAATTTGAAGCCGACACACTAAAGTGGTTGTGTGGATAGGGAATACCTGCTAACACCTATAGAGATTTGCTGAAATCGCGGACGGTAGCGAAATTCATATAAATCCTTTTTGCTGAAATCCTTTTGACTTTCGTATGCTGAAATTTTTCAGAGACATTCTAGCGAACTTCTCGTCCGCTCCAGTTGGTAGAGTTTGTCGTTCACTTGTAAAATTCATAATGGAAGGCGTTTTTTTTTTTAACAAATTATATAGATGATAAAGTATACTTGAGAATGAATAAGGATATACGCTTAAATTTATGCTACCATAAAAGGTGATCGTTATGATCAAAAATCATTTTTTGATCAAAATATACAAATGTGATCAAAACTCAGCATTAAATATGTACAAATGTGACTTATTCATTGAAAGCATTAAGCATCGATTATCGAAGTCGATAGTTTGTAAATATCGAAAAAATGACGACAATTTTTTTTTTCGAAACAAACTGAGAGGTCATTAAAGCAACCTATCATATTCTCATATCAGTAAATCACTTTTATTTTTCAAACTGATTGACAGACGAAATTAAATTGTTGTTCGATATTATGACGATAATGTAATCTTATACTTTTTTTTAAAAAACTTTTTTTTCATACGCTTCACTATCGGAGAGCACATAGAAGAAATATTGCACATAGAAGAAATATTGCACATAGAATCTCTATCAATCATTTGCGTGCATACAATGAAAAATTCATTGAAGGCATTTTACGTCGTAATCGATTCTCGAATAAAAAGTTAAATTAATGAATAAATTTTAAAAATATGTTCATATATGTTAATATATACATGCATGTATTTTCTTTTTTTTGGTTGAAAATAACTCTCTGCTAATAAACTCGAGATCGTGTAGACGTGACTATGTGCATTTGATAATGAGTTGATATGTATGTTCAGACAAACGATTACAATACGAATGCTTAACTCTAACGACTGTTATCATTAGAAGAGAAACGATCGATTTGTCTGATTGATAGAGACTTTTGAATAGAAACGTTTTCAACCAAAATAAATTTTCGCTTAAGATCGGCAAGATGAAGCACTCTTTTTTTTTCTTTTTTTTGAAAGAACGATAGGCAATCACTTCGTGCAAACAGTGCATAAAATTTTCTATATTTCGTTTAATGATCAAATAAGGTTACGATATTATTAAATTTTGAAGAAGTTATTTAAAAAATTTAATAATAAAAAAGTCATTATTAAATTTTATTTAATTCTAAGAAAATTTTTTTGCCACGAGAGAATCATGAATTTCGAAAAATGTTTCCGAATATTTCAAAACGAATTAAGAAAATTGATGTGCCAATGTGAAGAGATTGCCCGGTGCTGTAGAAGAAATATGAATGTATTAGTTTAGACACGAAGAAGCGTTTTTTTTTTGTTATTATTTAAGGCAATTGTTTTCTCTTTCACCTTGAAAAATTGAAGGAAGACGATGATTCGAAAATTCTTTTGCAACTTCTGCGGTTCAGAATCCATTGTCAAAAGTTTTGTTGTTATTTTTAAGGCAAATATTAAATTCTTTAAAATTGTTTTCTTGCACTTTTCTCTTCGGAGGGGGGAGTTGGAGGAGAGGGGAATGTCTTTACTGCTCGACTAGTTAATGTGAGCTCAGTCAGAATTGAAACGATCATTGAAACCATGAGGATGCATCCATGTTTCCATAGTAGGAAAACTTCGTTTCTCCAAAAATTTTCGAAGAAGATCTAAGTTTTAAAAACAAGAATCGAATGAGTTTGAATAAAGTATTCTTTTCACACAGACTGATAAGTTGATTCCTAAATTAAGAATATTAAGGCTTAATAGTCGGTCCATAGCATGCGAAGAAACCTGTTCTTTGGAAGAGTTGAAATGTGTGCGTATCGCAAGCATGAAGGATCTCAAAAATTTCCGAACTGCTGTCACGCATTTTGCTTAATGCAATTGGCACTTGGGAAGCACTTTCTGCTCTGTATCTTTTCCCACATAACTTTTCAAAGTTTTTAGAATGAATTTAATGACATTCTTACCGGCACACTTTCATGCGCTAACTAATTGATGGTTAACATGGTTCTGCCACGAAAATAGTTGAATATAATTTGTGTCATCATGCAATAACTGCACTACTGGTAAGCGCAGTGATTTCTTTTACAAATCGAAAAACACTTGTTTGCTGCATGCCAGAAACCTAGCAGATTCGAAGTGAAACCTGGACAGGTGTAGGGACCCTCCCCTCACCTTACTCTCCCAATATCTGTGCTTCATCGACAAAGTGGAATGAATAGTAAACGATTTTCAGGTCATTCAACCATTGTACTCTTCTTTTTTTTAATTTTAAGTAGGTGAATTGAGTGTTTTCGAAATTATAAATATTTTTCTTCTTGAAATGAAGCATTTAGAGAGGATCTCCTACTTATAATCGCTCTATTCGAAATCATACAGTTCTGTCTTTGCTGACAACGATCAACAGATCATCAAAACTATGATATAAAGAAAATTCAAAAACCGACTACAATTTAGTGGAAAACGTTTGGAGAACATAAACTCGGTGAGATGAGCATTGAATACTAGTCGACTATCAAATATGCATATTCGGCCAGTTGACATATTAAAGCAAGCGACAGCTCATTCACGGGAAGTATTCAGAGGAGGGGGCTGGTCCATAGATAAATAGACGCTTTACGGAACGTGGGTTCTTGCACTTTCACATATTGGTCGCCCTGTCACAGTAAATGATAAACATGATTACTTTTACACTCCCTCACATTACTTCCTACTATCATTGTTTTCTTTTCGCCACAGTAAAAGTGCGCATCGTATCGGTGAGACGAAACATACGAAGAGACAACATTGGCGACTACGAGCAAATAAAGTGCTGATACATGTCTTTTTTTTTTCATGACATCAGCGAAAAAGCTTTTTATGAAAAAGAAGAAAATACGATTTCGAGAAGATTTCTCGCG
Organism: Toxocara canis; assembly: GCA_000803305.1. NCBI lineage: Eukaryota > Metazoa > Nematoda > Chromadorea > Rhabditida > Toxocaridae > Toxocara > Toxocara canis. Next base: position 73,734 of record JPKZ01002766.1, on the reverse strand, counting down.
TCCTGTAAGCTCCCCGTTGGAGAAGGAACGGGGGGGGGGGCGAAGGGGTTTATAATTTCCTTCCTCAGTTTCGCCTGCCAAAGCATTTCCGAGGAAATGCACCTGAATTCAAGAAAAAATCCGCTCTAAATCTAGGGTTTAGTTATTTGCCTCCTCATTCAAAAAATTTCTGAAGCGCAGTGGCATTATCCATTTCAAATACAAGTTTGAGAACCAGTTCTTGATTCGAGGAGCAAATTTCTATTAGAATGATGGCTTGCATGAAGAGGCGTTTTTACATTACAACAAAATAGCAAGTTGCTCCAAAGGAACGAGCCGAGCTCTTTGATTTGTGACTGAGCGATAGATGTGCCTATAGGGCACATTGTTTGTGGCTATTTGTGTTACATATGCGTATAAAGCACGTCAAAAAAAGTACAAGAATATACAATTGTAGGAACTATGTGCCTCCTCACTGAACGTCTACATCGGCGGTAGCGGTTCGCAGGCGTGGGGATGATCGTCGTTGCATACAACGAAGTGTATTGACGTTTGCTGATACGATTGTATGCTATGTATATTGTAATTGTACGACAGCAGTGTAACAAATGAATAGCATAGCTTATGTAAGCGATCCATTTCCACTCCAAAACGTAATCAATCAACCATAAATTAGCAAATCCGACAACACTTCATAGGTGAAGGAAGTATCGAGGGGAAGGTAACCGTTTCACGAATAGGTAATTCGAAGTGAGCAATTTTTACAACTTCAAAATGGCGGTTGACAAATTTTTTTTAAAGACAGTCAGATTTCAGAACTTCCGCTGAGAGGCATAAAATATATAAAACCCATCTATTCCAGTAACATTTTGCAAATGTTGCGAAAAGTTACATTCGGCGGCGATGTTGAGAGTTTAAACTGTTGAATGTTTGAACTGTGAAATATGTATGCTGTGGTTCTATATTAAAATACGCTACACGAATATACTGATATTGTATCTTGGGCTGAGCGTAAACGTTACAGATAAATGAGAAATGGGACGTGTATCGGGTTTGAGCGGAATAGACGGCACGGATTATGGCCCATGACATTGGGATTCGAAGCTAGGTGGAAAAATATTTTTCACTGAAAAACGAAACCAACCCATTTCGATTTTAGAGCACTTATTGCCCTCCACTTGAATCTGATGCATATACTTGATTTCGTTGATATAACGATCGTTTTTGTAAAAGACGAATGATGACATTTCACGAAAGGCGTATTAATATTGTTGTTGGCGTGTGCTAGTTGAGCAACAAACAATTGCTTCTATACGTTTTTTTCTGATGATGGCACAAAGTGCCGAAACGATGATATTCGTTAATATTCGTTAACGAAGCAAACGATTTACGGCAATAAAAATATTATCAATTGAGTTGTTGAACTTACATTTTTTTTTTTCAAAAAAGTTCTAAGTTTTATAAAACATTTCTTCATTGTATCACATCAAAGATCCTTCCATTGCATGGAATGCTCTTCGTCTGTCCTGATATCTCTGTACCCTCTACACCACAGCACTATTTATTCGGTGTTGTGCGCTGTTGATAGCTGGTGTCGCCGATCGCGAAGTGCGAGCACATACGCACTTTACTAACGTTTGTCGTTTGACGCGATGTTGGTCGCTATATTGGGTGTCTACCTGGGTGCACTATTGGGAATAGTTCTGGCCACCTTAAGCATTATTCTATGTGGTCTCAGCTGGGGTCCTTTACCACATTTGTATGTCCGACTGATTAGATTCATACAAAGCTTCTATCCGCATGCTTATCCACCGGTCACAGAAGCACCTTGGCCTGCGATCATTCGGCGTTGTGAGATATCTTCGCTTGAGAAGCACCGCACTGACTCTCTCTTTTCTTTTAAGTTCAGGTACGTCTCGATTGCTTTCTTTCTTTTTTTTTTTAAAAAAAAAAGAAGATTAACTCTTGACTCCTTTTTCATCCAATATCTGTAAAGTTCTTTTCTTCACCATATAGATTTTCCACTTGCACAAATTAGCGCCACCTAATTTTATTCGCACATGTGGAGGCTGCAAAAGAAATGAGGGTCAAGTTCTCTAAACAAGCTTTGTCTTATCGTCTCGATGCTTACAAGGCCTTGGAAGTACTTACAGATGATCATTATCTAACCGACTTGTTGGCAGTACAAAAAATTGCCATTGTACTTTGAAGAGTATTATTGTAAGGGTACTGCCAGCGAAGAGGCATAAACCTTATACCGCTTGCGACATAAAATGTTTCTTTGTGCCTCTTCATGCTAGCCTTGTATGTGTTGTCTTTACGCAAAATAATATGAACAGCTGAGATAAAGTATATGGAGTTGAATAATTTTTAAAGCGTTGACTGAAAGATAATTGACTGAATGAACAAATGCACGAAGCGTCAAAACTCAATGCCAGTACTGTTTTAAGTTTCCTCCAAAAAAATAGAATCATCAGTGGAACTTAGAACTTACACTGTATTCGAATGGTTAGAATAATTGGTTTTCTAATTTTTTCTTCGCTTATATTTATTTACGACTTTCACAGTCGTTCAGTTAGAATCGACTCTTTATAAAAGTTGTGATGAAATCTAATTTAAATGAATAACTAGAACGAATAAGAAAGATCCCTCTTGGCGATACGGAAAATCTCATATAATTGGCTTGTTGACGATGGATTTGAGATCGTAATTTATGGCTTTTCGTATGAGGATTGATTGCTTAGCTATTTGTCAACGATTATGCGATTGTGAACTATAGAAACGCTAATAAACGAAATAAATATGTCTCGAATGATAAGATGAACTATGGCCATTTAATTTTATCACTTCCATAATCAATTCCTCATTTAAGTGCCTAATGAAAAAAACAATGTAAAAATTAATGTAAAAATACAATGAACTCCTTTAGAAAATGATAATTTATATGATATTTATAATGAGTATAGGTTTTTACGAAAATCGACTAAACTTAATGTCAAATATTGAATGTTTTTTTTTTGGAGAACTTAATTGATAGATTGATAAAAAATGTTGATGTTTCAGTGACTCACCAACAAAGAGTGTATTTTGCGTTTGCTCAGATGCCATTAAAGCTGGTTTTGAAGCGATTGCGCAGGTAATATAACCTTTCTTTCTGAAACTATTGCTGAAATAATATTACTTTTATGATTCTTAATCGAATATATCTTTCATTATGCGAAATGTAATCTCATTGATATCAGGACTGATGGGTTAAATGCTTTCCAAAAGGCCGTAGCACTCACAGTATATTTGTCATCTTTCATGTTCGTTAATCTTTTTTCTTGAAGTTGATCTGAAATAGTCTGTGATTTCGTCTTATTATCATCGTAAGATTTATTCGATAGACTTTTGCCATATTTTTTTAAAGGATTTCAACTGGTAAGAGAGCTTCGCTTCATTTTCCTCATCATCGAACGTCAGAGAAACACCCTAATTCGCTCTTGCTCGCTTCCCAATCTAAACGAAAAATCATCCCTTTTCTTTCACGTTTTTTTTCCTCTCGTGAATTTCCAAACGTTTACGTTCCTTACCATTCGTATTCTCTGCCGAATGTGAAACTCATTTAATATAATGATCGATTTCTGGATGAGTCTATATGCGGTACTTATTAATCATCCCATCAAGTGAAGACAAAGTATACTGTGGTAAAATGACATGTAGATTATGTCTAGTGTAATGTGGAGAGGATTTTGATAGGGATAACTTGTCGGAGAGCAATGAATGTATTCATTTCAATTTTAAATTGTGCCTAAAATAACGTTGAATAAACGAACATCGAGTAACTCTAACTGCTTAAGGCTCTTATATGTAGTTTTGATTGTAACATGGGACTGGAATAGTGATAGGCTAGACTACATCCGTGATTGTATTTTTAACTCTTCGAACGCCCGGGGCTTCTTTGACACCAAAAAAAGAAATGTATGGATTTGTAGGCATTAGACAAGGTGGGAAAGAGGTCAGCGTGGGGTGATTTAGGGTTTTTTGTTCCACAGATAGTGCATAAGTTTTCGCCGAGTCATCTAACTACATAACTCCAGATCTTTGTGAACGATCAAAATGTTTTCATCGATGGAAAATAAATTTTAAGATCGTCGTTGTTGACATCAAATCTGGTAATCTTTTAGTGTCGGATTAGTGCACTCAACTAGTTGTACTCTTCACTAGTATCAACAGACAGTGACTGAGTGCACTCATTTGCTTCACTCTTACCTTCGTTATATTTCTCTTCGCCTTTTCTATTTACGCCTATCACATTACACTTCGTACGCACACAAATGAGATACACAACCAGCACGATGAGCAGCATTCTTTGATTGTGATTCTTATCACTTGAGGGTATATATGCATCTAAGAGAAACGGCGGATGAAATTTCTGGTGATTTGCACTATGCTAGGAACCATCTCATGCTCTATAGCAGCAGACCGTCGTTTAAAAAAAAACAATCATCATTCTTTCTACTATCTCAGCGTTGTTAACTTCATAAACATTTTGTGTCGCTTAAAATTAAACTAACGAAAATTGAAGTATACTGGGCAGCTCTACTTTGAATTCACATCGATGGGCTTTTAGTCTTGATCACTCGTTATAGAGTTGGAATAAACGTTTGTTGATCTCCGTTTCCGTTTTGCTAGCAAATGAGAGCATTTGCGTCTATCTCAATCAATTAACCTCAAAATAGTGTTTAACTGAGGTGTTCACCGAAAAAAAAAATGTCGAAACGATCACAAAGATCTTAAGATCCTTTTTCGACTAAGTCTCTCAATATTTTTCCTCCATTTTTTTCGAGGAATCATAATAGAATCCGAGCTTTCGGCCATTATTGTCCCGAACGTACTTTTATGTCTATATCGTCGTCAATTAATGCACTGATCGGAAAAATTATCTATCGTATTTTGCATGAGATCTGTGTTTCGTGTTGCGATCGGAGTGGTTGTATATATGGTTATATATGCCTTCCTCCATTTTTGTTTACCTCTTGTAGAGCAATTGGATCTACTCGCTATAGCCAAAAGTGATCTCAGACAGATTGATGTAAAATCAATCGCCTCCTAATAAAGTTTTCAGCTTCTAAAACTGCCTTCTTTCATTTGCTCGACAAGTTCGGTCCAGTGAAGAGCTCAGGTGTGCACACAAACAGCAACGTTATTTCTGCCGGGAAAATGAACTGTAAAACACACCATATTTTAAAAAAAAAGGAACAAAAGATAAATAAAGGTTTGCTCTTTATAGCGCTAAAACTAGCCGCCGAAACCGTTTCACAAAGCACCTATAGTCACTAAACCTTTAAGAGGCAAATATGCTCGCTGAGGAGAACGCAAATCGTATGGTACGTAGGATTTCTTTACATCTCGGATGCGAATTGCTTACGTATATAATGCAGAGTCCTTCTCTCATTTTTACAGTAATCTAGCTATAACAACAGCTTATATTCAACTGCTCTCTTTCGCGCTACCATAGGGACCATCCAACGTAATAGGGATTCGGCATAATGGTTAGTCAGCAATGCGCCTATGCAGCATCTATGAAATGCAGTAGGCAGCCGTTTGTTAAAGTGCCAGAGTTTTATTGTGATTCGTTTAAAAAAATGCCAAATCTGTATTTCGTGTTCCTCAGGAACCAAAATCTTCCTGAGTTTACCCCATTCTTCTATGCTATTTCATACAACACACGAAGCGCGCTACTGCGTAGAGATAAAACAATTAATCTGCCGGTCGGAGCTTATGCTGGCCGACCCTCTTTTGCATAAACAAAACCATAAGGAAATACGATGAATCTGGTTCCAAATTTGCTTTGTTTTCTTAGGCTTTTCAAGCGTTCAGCTTATTATCAACCCAAGTAATGGATGTACTACTATACTTGAACAAAAATGATTACTGGAACTACGGTGGGAGATTGAAATGCTCGTCTTTAAATAACGTCAACATGTTTTCATTATTAGGCTTAGGCTTTGTGTACAGTCGTAATTGAGGTCACATTATGACGACATTATCTTTTTTTGTTTCATAGGAATTTATCACTTTTATAGAATGTTGTTTTTATGGATGGAAAAGAAAACCCTTCTCAATTTGATTGTCATAAAACTATTTTCACGTTAGTAACACTCAAGAACAGCGTTTACTCTTAGAGAGGACTATTTCTTTGGTATTGAAGAAGAAATGATCACCTCAGTTAGGTCCCTTATAAAAGTAAGTAAACGTCACCTTAGTTGGGCCATTATAAAAACATGTTCATTTTGATAAAAATGTTGGTTGAAACCGAAAACAGCGTTATTTGATTCGATAGTTGATCACTGGGAACGAGTTGGCGAAACTTAATATTTGTAGAAACCGACTGATCAATTACTGCCAATCGTTAGATACAAAAATGGATGAGAAATATAATTTAAAGAACAGCTGCATAACAATTTTATCGCCATCACTATGGTCGTCAACACGCTTTCATCATATACAGTTATCTGTGCATGGAGATCTCTGCCCTCCGTTGTTGCTTGTCACATGAAACTTCGAGATGCAAAAAAAAAACGAACAGCACTAGACGACTTCCAGTTAGTGAAATATTTTTTGAAATGAAGTTTTTAGCAAGCATTTTCAAACCTGTTCTACGCAAATGAGATGTGAATTCGATAATTCGCAAATGGCCGAAGAAAATTGTTTAAAAGGATCTGAATAAAATTTCAGGATGAGATTAGCGTAGCGTTTGATGTGGCACCACCTTTTTATACGACCATTTTGGAATGGCCAGGTCGTTTACCGTTTCCAGACGGTCCACGACATATTTCTCGATGGCACATATTGGGTTATTTATTGGCCGTTTCGTTCCGCTATGGAGTACTGTTACCGATTCGATTCGCTCTCATTCTTTCATCTTTTGTATACATATCGATCGCCGTTCTCATCTCGTTTTTCGTCTCGTTCACTAAACAACAAAAATTACTCATAAGCGTCACATATTGTCGTCTGTTTTGTGCCGGAATTGGTCTTGTAGCGAAATACCATAATCGACAATTCCGACCAAAGCAACCAGGCAAGTCGTGTTAACTTCGCAGTAGAAATAAATAAAGTAATACCGAACCAAAAGCGAAAAATGGCTGAATCTCAGCTGAAAGTTCTCGGGTGCATTAGACGGCGAATACCGGAATTGGGCAACAAAATCAAAATTTGTTTTTCACAGGCCATAAAGTGGGTTCTTTCCCCCCTCTCGTTTATCGGCACGACATTCGAAGGATACGCTTAACTCGTTTTTCCTACTTAGGAAATGATTTTGGAATTATTTTCATACGTGTAGCTTTTCAACTGAATCTAAGGTATCATCACAGTGGAAATTCATGCGATTGGTCAATGGAGATTGGCCTACAGTTGATGTGTACGGACAAGGCGGGCGGCGGGATAAGGGTACACCAAGAGAGATTTTTTTGACTTTGCCGGTCGTCGAAATACGAAATAAAACAAACGTAAAATGCATATTTCATATCGTAGGTCTGTGTGCTGCCTTGATAACTAAGTCACTGCTTTCTGCATGGACTGGAGAATTTCAGCGATACCCTTCAATATTCTTCGACGGGTTTTCGAAGTGCACTGTTATTCGTTGTTATCTTCATAGCATTGTTAAGCGCTACGCCACTTTTCCAAAAAAAAAAACTTCCTAAGCAGCATCAAACCCAAAATGTCCAAGTGGCCCGATTCAGCCGTCGTAACGTCGGCGTGAACGGTGAGGAAGGAAAATAAGAAATAAAGGCGTTTCACCGCTTATGATCATCAAATGCTTCAAGGGGAAGTACTGTCGCAAAACGTTTTTTTTTTTCAAAATTTGATCGGTTTGAACTGACTAATTTATTACCTTTACGGATTGCCATGTAAAGGTGAATAATGAAAACAATAAATTGCAGGTATCGCCGTATCGAACCATCTATCCCCAAATGACATTCAAATAATCAACGCAGATGTCGAACCGAGCGCTAATTTCGGCTTTACAGTGACCGGTCAAAAGCACAGTGGTATCATTTGGGCGATTGAGTTTCTTGCCGAAAGAGTCGCTCCCGCACTCTGGCTCGACCGAAGTAATGCTGACGAACGAAAGAAATTCACGGACGACGTCATCAAAGAGGGACTTGTAAGTAGTACTTCTGCTCGTTCGATGATACGATCGGTTAGTGTATTTTCTTGCGATATTACCGCCTGCTTGTCCTCGAGTCTTTTGTGAGCCCTTTCCCATCACAAAGACACACCAAGGATATGTCACTTTATCATACATGTACGTATACACCTCTATATTCGCTAATTTTTTCCTACAAAGCAAACAAGTAAGCGTTATAGAATTTGGCACATACAAGAGCGCTTAAACAAAATTTTTATTTCCGGGACCCATGGACTATGCTGTTTCCAATGTTTGGAAACATTTGTTTTGGCCGTCATTCGAGGTAACAACACTTTTCGGCGATAACTGTACACTCGTTCGATAAAGGAAATGAAGAAAAGTGCACTGAACTTGGCATAAAATTTATTATAAGAGCAATTTCAGCGTGGAGGGCCCGTGTTGTTGTTCCCCGAAGGGTACTGTACCAACAATACTCGGGTACTGCAATTCCGAAGGGCTTTATTCGAAGATGGAATTACGATCTATCCAATTGCAATCAAGTATGTTGCCGAAATTCCTTGTGCTACTGGAAACTTAAAATAAATTTAAGGTAGTTATTTAGTTGCTATATTGCTTTTAACAAACAGCAGATGTACAGCGACGACAACACTTTCATTCGACGTTTTGGCGAGAAAATCACGAAGACGTAGAACAAATAGCGATCCCAGCAAATACAGTGAGGTTTAGCGGTCACATGTGCCGAGTATCTTTGCGGTGACTTTAGCTAGCTAGCTACCCTTTCGTTGAGATGGCAATCTCCGGCGCTGACGTTACCATTACGTTCGCCCCAGGTTTATAGTTCGGCGCTGGTGCAAGGTGATTTGGGTTTTCGGAACGCATTTGGACGGGGTATCGACATGATTTACTCTACTGCACCAGCGTATAGCACGATAATGTTACTGCAAAAAGTTGCTAAATGAGATAATTTGCTTTACAGGCAGAACGCGAGGTTTGGCGATTCATTCTGGAGCGATGACCAATTCTGGAGATATCTTCTTCGAATCCTCACCTCCTGGGCGATGGTCTACGACGTGTTTTATTTGGAACCGCAAAGAAGACTCAAAAATGAGTCCGCACAAGAATTCGCTGCTCGCGTCCAGAAGCTCATCGCTAAAGCGTGAGCCTTAACTAAATAACCACTTGAAACAGTATGCACCTCTCCGGAATTGATCGCTCACAGTTCCCTAATTAGGTCACAACTACGTCAGGGCAAATAAAATTCAAATATCGACACACGTTCTCGAGAGTGACAAATGTTTTGTTATGCACTTATCTAATATCTACTCTTATGTAAATTCATTACTGCAGTGTCCTTATCTGGAATATCAGATTACTTTTTTTCTTCAGTAACTCCTTTATCGGTACGGCATAATTTTACTACATACATTGCCCTTTCAACGGTGGTGTTTCTAAACTATATCTGTTCAATTGCCCTTAACGTACGATCACTTTCACCGACAAAAAACGCATTTAATATATGTCGATAACGAATGCTATCAGAATGCATACTTTTCATCCACAAGAAAGTTCAGCTCTTATCGATTTATTGCTTTCCCTGATAAGAACCTTCACGTGAGCATTGCACGATCATCCACCATCGTTCGCACGATCTCTGCCTCCAACCAATGATGTACTTCAGTAGGAGGGGATGAGGGTGGGAGAGGGAAATGGAAACTAAGCGCACCATAAACCACCTATGAAAGAGTGTGGAATGAAGGGAGTATAAATGGGTAACCTATTTTTCCTTCCTCCCACTCGCTTCTCCTGTTATCGATTTATTGCTTTCCCTGATAAGAACCTTCACGTGAGCATTGCACGATCATCCACCATCGTTCGCACGATCTCTGCCTCCAACCAATGATGTACTTCAGTAGGAGGGGATGAGGGTGGGAGAGGGAAATGGAAACTAAGCGCACCATAAACCACCTATGAAAGAGTGTGGAATGGAGTATAAATGGGTAACCTATTTTTCCTTTCTCCCACTCGCTTCTCCTCGTACATTAAGCAGCCGTCGCTTCATTTCCATACGCACTGTTTGCGTGGACCACTGCCCTTGACCCAGTAGGAGGGGATGAGGGTGGGAGAGGGAAATGGAAACTAAGCGCACCATAAACCACCTATGAAAGAGTGTGGAATGAAGGGAGTATAAATGGGTAACCTATTTTTCCTTCCTCCCACTCGCTTCTCCTGGTACATTAAGCAGCCGTCGCTTCATTTCCATACGCACTGTTTGCGTGGACCACTGCCCTTGACCACCGCGTAGTCCGTGTACTTAAAATTCTTTTTGCAGAAGCAGAGTGGAAAAATACGAATTCATCATCTTGCCTTCAACAAATCACATGGTGTTACATCTATGATGTTAATCGTCCAACTGCACAAAAGCAAATAATTTTTCAGAGCTAGTGCCCAACCAATCGATTATGATGGACGTTTGTGGTATAAGACGGACGAGCAAATACGCATGAAGCATGTACAAATGAAGAATCTCTCAAAGCGTCTAAAAGAAACGATTGCATCCGAATTGGTCAACGAGTCCATAATCGAAAGCTGTGATCTTGTAGATCACCAAAAAGGCTTTGAAGACGCCCTTCCTTCTCTATCAACGTCACTAAAAAATATTCCGGTATTTTCAATCACTCTGTAAACTACACATCTTTTGGTTTCTAAAAAAAGAAACATGCAAAAGACGGATTCCATGGAAAAGTTTATTTTAGCTTTATGGTGCAAAAAAGACAAAAACAGACCGATCGCAAGGAACAGCGACGATCTGATCCCTCCCCCCTTCGCCCGCACTTTCGTTTATGGCTATTATTTGCTGAACTACTGTTCGACGCCTTAACAACTGACAACTTTTGTAGTGCAAAATTTAGTGTTGTGTACTAAGTACACCTTTCAACTTCTCATCGACTTTTTCGATTCGCATTATTGGTATCATAGAGTAGCAGAATGACTTTGTATAAATTAATGTATGTCGCCTATTACTGTTGCCCACATGACCAATCCAGGCGTCCGATTGGGATTCGGATAAAAAATGCATTGGAGAAGAGTTCAAATTCGTGTGCATAACATAATTACGCTTAAGTAAGCAAGGATGAGATAATGTTAGATAAGAGCCGTAAGTGTAGTACATTATGATCGTTCCATTTTTTGGCAAGTTTAACACTACCGTATTCACTGATACGGAGAGGCGCAGTAGTCCTTTACCATAAAAATTATAGTACAACCTCGCCCCCACCTCATTCCCTCCCCTCCCCCCTCCACCAACCTCAGTTTTACAAACAAATTCGCCTAGTGAAAACATTTAAAAAACCTTAGAATAAACAGCAACAAATTTTAACAATCACAGCATCCTTAAAGCGTGCTGCGAGTAGCTATTATCTGACTGGGTAACCCTGCTGCAACGAGTATCCTCTTTGTTGGACAAGTACTTAAATAGCTGTGAAATAGCTTACTGTGAGCTTTACAGCAAACTACATTTTGTGTTCTTTGGTTTGCTAACTAAGCGCTATTGTGTGAAGAAAAAAAAATAGCATTTTGAAAACATAACCATCTATACAATTCATCAACAACCTCAAACAAAGACAGCGAACAAGAGAACACAAAGAGACCGACTCATTTGCTTGAAAGAGTAGATAAAGAGATCGTTAGTGATAAAGGCATCAATGCAGAGATCACATATTTACACGAGACGTCATCATGATGAGATCGCATAGGGGAAACAACACAGAAACGAGAAAATGAAACAAAAAAATCAAAACATCCCCCCCCCCCCCTTCCCCCCCCC
>JPKZ01002766.1:28008-59622 GCA_000803305.1 Toxocara canis | reverse complement strand
TGCCCGCCTTCAAAAGATTTAAATCAACAAACCATCGTAGAGTATGTAGAGTGAGTGCCACCATGTTCAACGCAACACCATGATTCGTCCAAAGGTGATTCAGACCTCTCAACAACGACATTCTCATACGACATCTCAGCAACCTCGAAGTGTTGCCTCTCGTTTGGCTCCTTGTTAGGGCACTGCGATCGCTCAGTAACGCTAAGTGAAGATATAACTTCGAGGCTGCCATATACTTTCCCCGAAATAAGACTTATAACACCATACGAATTACAAATGCTCGTTCCCACTCGCACGTCGTCTCTCTTCGCATTGGGAACGCCTGCGGTAGGATCAAATTCAAACGTTTCATAAACATCAGCCAAAGACTGGTGTCGGTCACCCGCATCACGCTGCAATGGCCGACACAACGTATCTTCGTTCTTGGCCACTTCATCCGCATTCCTTTCAAACAATGCCGCTAACAAATCAGTCGTGCCCTCTCTGTTTGCGTGATCGCATCGCAAATGGCTCTTATTGCTTTGGGAGTCAGTATATCCCACTTCTCCTATGAAATGATCGTGATCACCACCTATGAAGTTCGGCTTATGTCGTGCAAAAGATTGGATGTACTTATCTCTTATCGTACCTTCAGGACAACTCGTAACGCCCGAATTGATTGCCCTATCACGTAATAAAGTTTCAGAGATAATTTTACCACACGAACGAACTCGAGGTCGTCTACGCGCTGAGCTGGCAGGCGTCGAACAGGTACGCTGCAATGCCATCTCATTTGTGAGCGAATGGATCTCTTTCTCTTTATCTTCAACCGTCGGACTTTCAAACAGTTCTCCAGACATGCGTTCAATACCAACACGTGCAGTACCCAGTCGATGGGATTGTGACACATGGGGCATAACATCGTTTACAGAGAGGGCAGTAATGGGAGTCTTTTTCAGCTTTACATATTCGACGATGGCGTCCTCTCCTAACGATTCTTCGCCAGACAGCTGCTGTTCTGGAATTATACCCATGTCGGTAAACATCTTTGATCCTCCTTTGACTCTTGAACAGTGTCCGTATGAAGGCAGTTCTTGACACTTATATGAATCATTCCATATACTTGTTGGCGTCGAGATTTCAAGCTGTAAAAACAGCCTGTTACAATCATCCATAAAACAGGTTCGACACGACTTACAGCACACCTTGGGGAACCCTACAGCCGATTTCGGTCGCAAAACGGTGAGCACCAAATCTGAAGCCAAAAATCGTTTAATGGCGACGACAACCATGTTTTTGTATGATTTAATGATAATGATTTAATGACATAGAAAGACTACAAAATTAAAACAAATCTCTACAGATCATCATAAACGCTACCGAACGTATCAGAAACAGAAAAATAATTGAACGCATTATTCAAATCACGAGGACAACAAAAGACACACTGAATACTCGAAAAGATCACCTCGGAAGCTGGAATTGGTTGAGAATGAGAACGCGAGAAGGGTAGGAAAGGGTATGCATGATTGTCTTTCTCTGCATCAGATCTGACTCCAGTTTTTTCGGCACTAAAAATAATGACACTTCCACAGACAAACAACAACAAGCAATATAAAATTGAAAAACCGTGTTCAGAGTTCTTCTTATTATATTCCCACGAAGCTTCTCGCTGCATAGCAGCATTAAAAATTGCACTCCAAGGCATAAGTGCACGCTCCGCTTTCCGGACCACCCCTTTTGCACTCATCAACAAATATAGCAACATCTTGTGGAATGCATTATTATTTTCTCGACATACATTTTACGGCTGGAAGGAATGTGTACTAAAGCAATACTTGCGCCCCTTACTGTCGATTAGAGTGCATTATTCCGTCCAAGCACTGTTTCTTCAAATCTCTAAAACTTAATCAATGCAATGGTACTTGTGGTAGAAAGTGAATCTCGTGAATGGAGTTCCACAACGAATTCCATGATGAAATTTTTAGAAAGAGCCACATTTTACCGCTGTGGCTGTCATTTTTTTTTATACGCTAGATATGATAAAGGCTCCCCTCGTTCATTCACGTGCGCTTTTTGGATACACTTTTATAGCCACCATCTTCGTTCTATGAGATACATGATATCAAAGACGGACGTCGATGGGGCGATACTTGCTGTCGACAAGGCGATATGTGAAATCTCTACAGATCATCATAAACGCTACCGAACGTATCAGAAACAGAAAAATAATTGAACGCATTATTCAAATCACGAGGACAACAAAAGACACACTGAATACTCGAAAAGATCACCTCGGAAGCTGGAATTGGTTGAGAATGAGAACGCGAGAAGGGTAGGAAAGGGTATGCATGATTGTCTTTCTCTGCATCAGATCTGACTCCAGTTTTTTCGGCACTAAAAATAATGACACTTCCACAGACAAACAACAACAAGCAATATAAAATTGAAAAACCGTGTTCAGAGTTCTTCTTATTATATTCCCACGAAGCTTCTCGCTGCATAGCAGCATTAAAAATTGCACTCCAAGGCATAAGTGCACGCTCCGCTTTCCGGACCACCCCTTTTGCACTCATCAACAAATATAGCAACATCTTGTGGAATGCATTATTATTTTCTCGACATACATTTTACGGCTGGAAGGAATGTGTACTAAAGCAATACTTGCGCCCCTTACTGTCGATTAGAGTGCATTATTCCGTCCAAGCACTGTTTCTTCAAATCTCTAAAATTTAATCAATGCAATGGTACTTGTGGTAGAAAGTGAATCTCGTGAATGGAGTTCCACAACGAATTCCATGATGAAATTTTTAGAAAGAGCCACATTTTACCGCTGTGGCTGTCTTTTTTTTTATACGCTAGATATGATAAAGGCTCTCTTCGTTCATTCACGTGCGCTTTTTGGATATACTTTTACAGCCACCATCTTCGTTCTATGAGATACATGATATCAAAGACGGACGTCGATGGGGCGATACTTGCTGTCGACAAGGCGATATGTGTTGTCGACAAGGCGATATTTGTTATCGACAAGGATATATTTGTTATCGACAAGGAGACACTCCCTGTCGACAAGGCGACATTTATTATCGGCAAGGCGATATTTGTACCGACGAGCCCTAACATAGCCGTACACAATTAGTTAACTCGGATAGGCATCGCACTGACGCTCGTCTATACAGAACACGCCTTACCGCTTTTTTACAATGAACAATTGGACTCTTTGCAAAAATCGATACTAATCACAAGTCTTTGTGCTAAAAAATATTTGTTTCTTGCAAAATTTTCATAACCATTGATAGTTCTCGCGACAATTTGTGCAAATCAAACTCGCTGCGATCGCCAGGTACCCTGGAAGGCTGAAAACGACTTACACAGGGGTTGAATTCCCTCTCGGCATATCACTTGGACCACGTCGTCGACAGAAATAATCGCTGTTCCTTTCGCGCATAGTCACTGTCTCTTGAACTGCGGCAGAGTTTTCCTAAAATTAGCATAGCGTGTATATAAAAGACATAACTCACAAGGATTGGGCAAAATCAGATTCCAGCTGCGACCGGATAAAACCAATGGCAAATACATGGGCAGGTCCATCGCGCCTCAGTTTATATCTAGAACGGCTTTTAGAGAAACACCTGAGTAAGCAAGTGAAATAACTGCAGTTGAGGATAAAAAGGACCACTAACGTGTGCGCATCCATGCAACATAATGATAAAGCCTGCTGAGACTTTCTTGTATAATGAGAATTGCAAAAAACCATCAAAACTATGTGGTGCCGGAATCCTAAGAAACCGGATTTCCAGTGCTATTAAACGTGTATTTTTAACGTCACGAAATGTGAATGAAATACGAATCTCGACATAAACAGCAGCTGAATTATTATCTTTCTTTCTACAGGCACTTACATTGCGTCCCAGAAGCACGAACAGCCACATTACAGTTAAAGTTTTAGGTCACACTGTTCAAACCACATTCTCTGTTTTATGAGTAAGGAGGTGGTTAGCGATAGTTTGCTATCGAATAGGGAAGAAAACGTAAATTATGAAACGCATGGTGGCAGTTATAGCAGTCCGTGTGTCCACTCGCCTTCCTTCAGTGGTGAACGACAAAAGATCTTGCGATCAGCGGCTAGTTCTTTGGTGCAAAATGATTATATACACTAGCCCGGCGTCATTCGATCGCCATAAATCTGCTATCAACATAGCCATACGCCATCTGCATCCAAAAATGCAAAAATTAGGGGAATGTCGAAGGCTCAAATATGCGTGACGGGATAAAACTGTCCCTTTGAGTGAAAAACCAACATTTTTGAAATGATCGAGTGCGTCCATAATATTCCGGATACATTTCATCCATGAAGTGAATCGAGCTGAATCACTGGCTGGATCGAGCATCTTGTTGTCAACATTTCTCGCAGAGACTGACTCCTCTCGGAGAGAACATCCCCCAAATGTGCCAACTGTGAACGGTGGTGATACTTTCAGCATCCCTTCAGTCTCTCCATTCTTATGATCAAACGATTCCTAAACAGTCCATAACCTTTACCATTTAGATACGAGGAATGCATCAGCGTGAAAAAAACACCCTGAAGCAGAGCTACAGTGAGAAGAAAATACCTACTTCCTCTTTTCCTTTCCTATAATACTCGTTCTTCCCACAAACGGGCAAAGAATTCATAAAGAAGCGAAACAGTGCTTTATAAAAAAAGGAAACAAGAAAACATTAAAATGCGAAAGAGAAAGAAAGAGAGGTGGCGACAAACAGAGAAACGAAAAAAAAGGAGAAAAGAAAACAAAACAAAAGGAGAAAAATAAAAAAAGAAAAATGAAAGAAAAAAGAGAAGAAAGCAAAGAAACCCCCCGAATGTGCCAACTGTGAACGGTGGTGATACTTTCAGCATCCCTTCAGTCTCTCCATTCTTATGATCAAACGATTCCTAAACAGTCCATAACCTTTACCATTTAGATACGAGGAATGCATCAGCGTGAAAAAAACACCCTGAAGCAGAGCTACAGTGAGAAGAAAATACCTACTTCCTCTTTTCCTTTCCTATAATACTCGTTCTTCCCACAAACGGGCAAAGAATTCATAAAGAAGCGAAACAGTGCTTTATAAAAAAAGGAAACAAGAAAACATTAAAATGCGAAAGAGAAAGAAAGAGAGGTGGCGACAAACAGAGAAATGAAAAAAAGGAGAAAAGAAAACAAAACAAAAGGAGAAAAATAAAAAAAAAGAAAAATGAAAGAAAAAAGAGAAGAAAGCAAAGAAAATAAAAAAGGAAAGAAAAACAAGAGAAAACTAAAAAAAGAAGGAAGGGGAGAAAAGAAAACCAAAAAATAAAGAAAAAGAAGAAAAGGAAATAAAGACAGGAAGAAAGGAAAAAAAAACAGACGAAATCCCTCAGCACACAGGTGAAATACAAAGTTGTGTATAACAAACAACACATGACTGCAAGTCAACGTCTACCTCGATTTGTTGTATGCGTTTGAGTTTTGAAGATGGCAACAAGTTTAGGGGCACGCCATGTAAACGTGCATGTTTTTCGTTCACGACTGTTATAAAACCACTGCCCAGTTCTGGAGAATCGACGCTACTGAAAAAGGTTCATCGTTTTTTAAGGAAACAGTCTTTCCGAATTACAACCAAAGCACACATAGGCACACCCATCCCTTCCAGAAGCGCCACTGCATGAGGCCCGTTAGAACAAGAAGCACTCTAGGAAGCTTAATCTGGAATGGTTTTTCAGCATAAGTATTAAGGCTCCAGCTGAAAAGAAAGTGGGACCTCTCTCTCCTGGACTCCAAGATGCGTTTCCGTACGGGATAATGGAGGGAAGGAGGGAGTCGAGCGTGTATGAACATAGGGGAAACACAGCAATACGTACAATAAAAGCAGCTCTTTGCCGCATCTGACAAGAGTGGGACCAGTTCTTTGCACGTTTCTGCTGCAGTCAACAAATGGATTCTCAAAGTTAGCTGTTTTGCGATGCTCATGCGGTTTTCAACGACGTTCACTTCAACCCAAGTACGCATGCCGTACTTGCGATATGCATCCGGGAATGCTTTTAAATCCTGCAACTCTCCTGCCCTCCCCCCTCCCTCCTCTCTCCTTGATCGGAATGATGAATAAACTGGCATGCTTGAGAATTTTTTCAACTGAAACTTTCCTAGTTCAGACGACGCAGATGTTCAGACGACTAGTTCAGACGACGCTTTATTTCTTCCGATTGAACTTCCTTTGTTTCTTGTAATGCTAGAATTTTTTCAACTGAAACTTTCCTAGTTCAGACGACGCAGATGGCAGCTTTATTTCTTCCGATTGAACTTCCTTTGTTTCTTGTAATGCGCCCGCTCTCACATTTACTTAATAACTCACATCTTCATTAGGCTACGATCATCTGTGTGGCGAATAAACACACAATCGGAAATCGCCGATTCGCTACTGCGCACGGAGATGGGAAGGGATGAAAAATAAGAATAGAAAGCGTACACTCTTGTATTTAGGGCAAACAAGAAGAAAAATAGTAACAGCAACAATTCTGTTCAACACTCATTCTTTCAAATGAGGAATCCCCTACACTCTAATTACATCCCTCTCCACCCACTCATTTGTGTTCATTAGTTCATAAGTCAACGTACCACCATCAGCTCCCAGTTTCGAACCTCATTATAGGTTCAACTTCAGGCGCACGTCGCAGCATCATTTTTGTTCTCCCATGAAATTCGCTTTTCATAATAATTTTTAAGAATTTTTACTCTAGTTTAGCTCGAAATCGACCTGCTGCTCGCAGCTACCGCCACTAACTGGCCAGTAGTACAGTGCTATGGTCACCTATGAATTGCAAGGGTGGAAGGAGGAGGATAGTGCTATGGTCACCTATGAAAATGGCTCCCGTTATTCAACGCGTTCGATGGTGGTGCTATTATGCAAGTAAAAAAAACTTAAAACAAATTGAAACCATCCCTAGCATAATTCTTTGGTTACTCGCTCCAGTCGCTCAGCCTTCGGGCATAGTATCCTACAGAAATTTAACTTACCTGTTGCGCAGAATGCGTAACACAATTTCAGGGTCCGAATAAATCATCGTGTGCTTCATCTCGACACGAATCCTTGAATTTTGCAACGCTCTTCGCACAATGCGTTCTATCTTTGAAACTTTAGTCAGAATATGCGCCAACTCTGAGTCGACCGGTGTGCATACGAAATCTTTTCGGCGCAATAAACGAGCCGCGCAAAGATCCGATCGTGAGCTAGCCATTAGAACCATCTGAAGAATGCTTACAGATAGGTAGTCTCGTCAGAGACAGTTGATCGGCGAAAGACCCATGAAGATGGGGTATGAGATCACGAATTCTTCTTCTTTTTCTGCCTAATCCTCTGCTACGATTAGCTGATTCATGGACTTAAGGTGGGTAATGAAGATTTTACCGTGGTCTTTGACCTCCTCTTGCTTTCGTTTCCTCGACTCCCTTGTCACTAAACCTAAACATTGACTTTTACGCGCAGTAAATGTTTAACAGAACTATTCATAGATATCCTCCTCCCAGAAGAGAGCTTGAAAACGATGGTAACGAAGAGAAATGCCGAAGTGATAGTCAGTTGGCAACCAACACAAAACAAGCGACAAAAAAAAAAAAGATGAAAAGAGACCACAGAATAATGGATGCCTCTCTGCTTAGCCTCTCGTAAATATGTGCGTAGTTCCATTCCCCTACACAAATTCGACGGACAATATTCACAGTGCGCAGCCGCTCGAGATCTCAACACTGGTTCGTATTCACCATAAGCAAGCAATCGTAGGCTGTTGGTCACAATATCCATCCTACCCACCGCTATCTGCAGTAAAACAATCCTTGCTTAAGATTAAAAGCGTCATCATCAGAGGAACACATTACTGCAAGGACATTCTCTCTCTCTCTCCCTCATCTCAACACTGGTTCGTATTCACCATAAGCAAGCAATCGTAGGCTGTTGGTCACAATATCCATCCTACCCACCGCTATCTGCAGTAAAACAATCCTTGCTTAAGATTAAAAGCGTCATCATCAGAGGAACACACATTACTGCAAGGACATTCTCTCTCTCTCTCCCCCCCCTCTCCTCATTTCTCTGCAATAAGGGGGCAAATGGTTACGGAATTTTCCTAAGCTTTCAGATGGAAATGTTTATTTCTCATTTCGACTGCTCGCCTCATATCAGTTTAAGAAACGATAAAACTGCCAAGGGGGTTACTGGAAAAAACCATGGACAACTTATGCCATTCTAGTTTGAGCAAAACAACAACGACCTAACAAAAAAACAGACGAAGCTCAATCGCCATCAAATTATAAAAATCGCATAACTAAGACTGCCGGGCGCCATTTAAAATTACAAAGAAATATCAATTTGTTTTCCGGCCAAAGCCGTATTAGAATTTCAAAAAAAAAAAACCTTTTTGGCAACGAGGGTTTGCTCCAACATGACATTGTTAAAATCGGATATAATTAACACATCGACTGTTTCGTCTTTCTGTACAGTTTCCAACAAAGTTTTGATCCCTATAAAAAAAGAGCACATAAATATGATATTAAGACACAAATATCTAACATAAACACAAATATTCCGCTCCCATAACGCGCCTATTTCAATGCGAATTCGCAAAAAAAAATGAAAAAGCACGCTGTAGAACAAAATAATGAACTGTTCTAAAAAAACGCGTGTCCATAAAATTAGGCTGATTAAACTTTAAATCATAAAAATTAAGGATATTTTTAAAGCAAGGGAAGTTTGTTTTCTAAAAGCTTTAATTTAAAAGACATTTATTCCGGATATCGCAACCCGTCCAGTTATCTAAAAGAATTTTAAATCCCACTATTTTCAGCGGTCTTTCTTATCACGTCCTCATTTTATTTTGTCTAGGTGCCAAATTGCAAGAACGCCTTCTTTACATGAATAATTGCTATTGAAGGTTTTATTATAAGCGGAAAAATGAGATGATAATTAATAGCAACCGATAACGTGTGAAACATACATATAGCTGCTCATGCAAAATAAGAAAGCAATGAATAAGGCACCGCAAAATCCTAGAAAAAAGTTCCCTTTAGAAAACGAGGGCTCGTAGAAGATACCCCTTCATCTCCTTCGCTCTGTTTTACTATACAATTTAATACCTCCTCCTCTCTTTTGGACAAATTACTCCAGAAAAAATTTTCATTAAGTCCACTCCTATGGGACTAAGACCATTGCGGGCGCCATATCGCAAATGCCTTCTCCTCCCAGATCGACTTCCTCTTACAGCCCCCTTGCATGTGAGCTCAACGGACTATGTTATTAAAAAGTAAATAAAATAACCTGGAAACACAGCAGTATCCATAGCGAACTGCTCCGAGATTTTCTGCAGTTCCATCTCGCTCTTTCTGCACATACTGTCCATTAATCGGCTGATCGTGGGTAGTACATTCCTCTTAGGACGCAACAGCCGTTCTTTTCGAAGAACGTCACCATCCCTTATGCCCAGCTTTGCTGCTTTTTCCTGGACCAAGTATACTTAAAGCTGATTAAAATATGACATTGTACGACATTCGACTTCACCACCCAGCCCTCACGCAGCTTACCAGCTGCAAATGTACAAAATTTCTAAAGGTCCCAGCAGACCGTCAGCACGGATGCGAGAGTTTCGAAGTGGCAAAACGACACGATATTTAAAAAAAAACAAATTAATAAAAAAATTTTGTCCGGATGCATAAAAGAGGAAAATCGATAAGATAGCAAAAAACAGCAATTAATATGCAAAAAAAAAAATCGCAATGTATGGGAATATTCTGAAATCGTTCGGTTGTCGATGACAACAGCGAAGATAAGTTTATCTTGGCTGAATTTTGCGTCCCAAAGATGGTTTCTTTTCAGGTGAACAAGGTAGATGTAGCTTAGTTGTTTAATTTAGTAGGAAATTCCGACATACTCTTAGACGAGCACAAGATATCACAATGTGAACGGCAACATTACTTCTCGTCGATTATATACAAAAAATAAAAGTAATACATTTAGGGCACTTGAATAAGTGCATTATCCGAAACGTACAAAAATCTCCTTCCCCTCCTCCTCTCCCCCTCGTTCCCCTACAGCGAGAGCGGCAAGCAAATAACCCTCTGAGATTTGCATAAAGATTCAGAGAATTCAAAGATGAAAAATGCAATAACTAAAATAATTTAAAGAAAAAATAAAAAATTTCTCCCTCGATGTGTAAGAAAATTCCAATTCAGCATGACTTCAAAACGGACTTGTCCACAATTTTCGTAATGAGCAAAACTTTTTTCACTGAAAATTTAAAACATCGACACTTGCGCCACCAAATCCGTGCAGAGATGTTTCGCAAATTGTCAAATACAACCTACCATCGGATACCTCAATAATTATCTAACATCTGTAAAGCAAATATTATATATCAGTAAAGTCACGACAATATTTCATACTGCCGAGATATTAGCAATAAATATATCAGTAAAGTAAGTATTATTATCTATTTACTCGACAATACTTTATTATTTTTTATCACCTCTAATGGTGGCAGTAGCTCAGTTGTAGCGCTTCCGCTTCGCACGCGGGAAGACGTGGATCGATTCCCGGTTGCTTTCCCAACGGATCGCCAGCAGGCTGACCACCAGGCGGTCCGAAACTGGTCAGAACAATCATGCGTGGGCATGGTTGTCAGCTGCATGGATACGGGAATCTATGGAATTACAGCTTCCTGTGTCCCTTTGCATCGCCTCTAATATCCCCCGTGTTGTCTAACAGAGATGCTATGTTCCAAGATGCCCCAAGTACATTTCCTTCCGGTACTCCTTATAAAACCGACAATTATGACGAAAAAGGACTAAAAACGAAAAGTGTATTATTCCGTGCCATTAAGGTAACGATGCCATGCGTAATTTCGCTATCTTTATTCACAATAACAGGTGAGAAAAGAAAAAAAAACGAATCATGTAACACTTACAATGAAAAAGGCATATGGATCCGCGTTGGTGGTGATAACACCCTCGAAGTTGAGTACCACTAATCGACGAGCGACCATCTGTTGCGATATTTATGAAGATTGCCAATTCATTATCACAAGCCCATAAGTGTAGCACGCCCGCACAAATTTATCCTCGTCTAAATTGTCTTTGTTACGACAGAAATGGAGTTATAGATGGTACAGATGACTTCCTTATAAATATTCTTGAATTCAATAGGTCAGAGTTATGCAACCAGCAACACCCCCTTCCCCCCCCTCTCAAACGATCCGTCTAATTAACATATCAAAACAATATGACAGAACATTTCCACTTACTTCGAGCAATACAGGCGCCAAGAAAACTACGGTTAGACTTTTAACCCTGTCTAAGACATGGAGAGAGTATGACCTCCCCAGAGGTCATACTCTCTCCCCGTCTCAAAGCGATCAACATCAACCCAACAACAACAACGCCATCAAGTCTGCACATAACCACACGTTGCAAACATTAATTATTTCTTGCTTCTTCGCATTAAGAGCTGTAAAAAAAGAAATCAATTAAAGAAACGCAAAGATATTGAAAAGGGCAAATACCGCGCGCTTTAAACATTTCAGTCAACAACATAAAGGCAACGAAGCATTTTATCAGAGGAAAAAATCACGTAATATATACTGCACATGATTTGCGATAGATACAAAATGCAGTCTTACTAAAAACGGAGTACCGATGTACTGTTTTCGCGGTTTTCAGCATCATCGCTAAGGAACACGCATAGAATCCAACAAACATCACCACAACGAATTACTGCAAATGTAGGTTACGCATTTTGAAGGAGTGAACGATCACAAGCAACAAAGCACTAATCGCTATCCAGTTGCTACACTAACTGGATCGCCAATACACTACATAACACTTGTCACAAAAGTGACACTGCATATTCTAACAACCTTCCATTTTCGTTCGAAAATTTCCCAACTCTATCCAACAATTTGACACTGTAAAACTTCTTACAATGAGCTCATTTTCCCTTCCTCCCCCTCCCCCCCCCCCCCTCCACCCGTTCAACATGCGCCATTTTGCAGTTATAAAAATTCATACGCCTTCTTTCGAGTAAGCATTTTTATGTGGAGACGAAAAAATTGATAAGCCTTATTCTTAGAAACAACGTTGAGTAATCGCCACCATCAGAGATCTCCGCAATAAGACGTCGCCGCACGGCAGTGCTTACGTGTTCCGCGTTATCACATAGCTACTACAAAATTTGACCCATAGTCAGATAGCTTTGAAGAGAAAATGATTAGACGCTTCCATCATTATGGAAGCGTCTCAAGATGAAAATTGTCGGTTGTGAAAAATACGCTCCTCTTTTGCCGTTTCGAATTTTGTAATCTCTCCTCTACAAAAATACAGCAAAATAGATGCCACCTTCTGACGGTAGCCCCACCTGGAATATGGGACTATTTTTTAATTTCATGAACAACACACATCTCGCAATTTACTTCTAGGATTTTAACGAAAAACAAACACAGTATTAGCCTGAGAAGCCAAGGATTTTAGAATCAAATGCTGCTCATAATAGGCAAATTATTGTCGGACAAGTTTAAAAAAAATAAAATACGCCAACGGCTACGTGTTCCGAGCTAAACTGTACTTCGCACAGATATTTAAATACTCGAAATCTCTCTTATTCGGAATCCACTGCCATATGGTTACTCAATTACTTGCATAGAAGAATTTAGAGGACAACAAAAAAAGGCGATTCCTACGGTAAGAAACAATACGAGGAGAACATGGGCATAGCACAGAAAAGGGAATCACAAGGGCTTGCATTTAACTGCGAAACGTCACTGTTGACGACATGAAGCACTTAAAATACGGCATCACAAAAATCGCGTGGATGAGCTGGGAACAGTGGCGGATACAGAAGGCAGTTTTAGGAGTTGGAGAGGGGATGGGAGAATCTTGAAAAAGTTAGGAGAACACAAAAACGTACTAGAGGCACCGAAAAATTTGCGTGTAGCATAGCTAATTTGAAAATCTTTTTTCCACAATTGCAGCACATATGTTCCAAGAAGTTGTTTTGGCGCTACTTAAAGAGCGTTCACGCGTCAACACCGCTCTAATTCTTTCTCAGCCACCGTCTGCGACAACACTTTACGGCAAGCAGAAGTGTAAAAATAGCTTATTCTGTTATATTGTCAACCCGAAACAAATCCTCAGCTATTAGGGAAAGGAAGTGCTCAATCATCGACTAACCGACGAACAATGTACAATAAAAATCAGGACAGAAATGCACCAAGCATTTCCGCATCATAACGTTCACTCGGGTCCACCACAAGACACTTCTTCAGCACCTCAAACACTTGCCTCTCATCTGCAAAGTGCTCACGATTATCGCAACTGTAACGATGTAACTGATGCCTGAATCTTCTGTTAAAATCCTTCAAAACCAAAACAGCTCCATTATCATATGCTAAATAAGCAGGTCCCCACGCTGGTGATTCAATGAGCGGAGGAGGCATGAAGCATTAAGTTTAAGCAGTGTGCCCTCAGCAGGTAAATATTCTGACCTGCATGCACGTTATATCGTTACAGGATTAACAACCCATCCTTTCCAATATACACAAACACCTAAACATCTCACTTAAAAACCGGCATAATACTTCTTGCTGCTGCAAAAGCAGCAATATAATGGGAACTGCTTTCAAATGCTAACACTTGGTGACATACGTATAGCTTATGCGTGATACTGTACACTTATAAAGGCGAATTTAAAAATCTCAACATTGCCAACATTTCTGCTCGACTAGTGTGACCTCTGACCTCCTCTGACCTCTGGGATTTGCTCAACTGTTGCGACTTTTGACCAATCTGACCTGCACAACCTTCTCTGACAGGCTGGACAACGCGACCTCTGAGCTGCTTGAGTAGCGCGACCCCTGACTTGCACGAGCACTAATCTGCTTGACCTCTAATTTTTATGTTATCCGTCATGATAATCCTGCTTTGAAGTGAAAACACTTTCCAAATGACGACTGTGAAAAACATTTGCAGCGAAACGAAAATAATGTGCAAAACTAGTTCTTCAACGAACAAGACCAATAAACTCACCGGTCCGATATGCAAATGAATATAAATAGATAAAAAGCAGCTGCAACAAATGTGAATATAAAACCTGGTGCAAGTTCCCTTAATGAAGACTGTTCTGAAGTTTTACATAAACACACTCCCGAAGCGTTCTCGAAGAAAAGATTACAACATATGCGACATTCGTGACCATCCGCTCTCGAACCAATACCTTAAATACAGAAAAAAAATCTATGACGATTATCCTTAACATTTCCATGCATTCTTCACCCAACCATTAATCATTTCACGAGCAAGAATTAGAGTAATTATACTTTATCCTATCAATTTCAGTCACCCATCATCGTGAATAACCATAACATACCCAGCTAGATGAAAAAGAAGCAGCCAAACACGATTCTGATCACAAATATGACTTTAGATATCCTTTGGTCACACAACTAGTCGGTATATCACGAATATACGCATCATAAACATCACGTAGCCGAATTTCAGACGGAATACGCTGAACGGAAAAATAACGAAAGAAAAAGAAGATGACAAAGAAAATCGGAAAGCGACCAGTTTTATCTCAGAATTATCAGCAAGGATTTTTGTGAAAAAAGCGTAATACGCATGAATCTTATTAATCAAGACAGAATATTCATGCATATGATTTTGCTCATCTTATTTTGACCTACAATAAATTCCACTCTTCTTTACACTGAAATATGCTAATAAGTCTACGCATGACGTATTCGCAGTTTTCTACAAGGGATAAGTCGCTGAACTTGAAAACCAAGAGACAGCGAGCGAAAAATTCAAATGAAATTTGGCTGTCCCATGCTCCTCCACGCTGGAAAAAGAAGCGAATTCACTGAAAGCGTAGGAAATTCTCTTCAAGCGAAAAATAGGGAAAAACAGATTTTTAAACATGCGGCTCCCTAGCCCCTCTTTTCTCAGCCTTGGAAACCAACGAGTCTTAAAGCGGTTTTACCAACAACCGCCGTCAAAAATCAATCACTATCTCAGCATTGTGAATAGCAAGAAAAAACGTCAAGCTGGAGAAGGGTAATGTTATGGCGATCATATTGACGGGCAAGAGTTGCAGAGATGAGAATTCAGAGTGGCCATAAAGCGGCACTCCCTTACTCTGAAAATGACGATCGTATTGAGAGGGGCATTTTTCTTCTTTAAAAATTCCAAGGGACAAATTGTGTGGTCCTCACCATTGCGTACAGCACGAACGAATTTGACGATGTCTAATCCAGGAAAAGCAGGGCAGAACAATAATGAAGCGTTAATCTTTGTGGCCAACAGCTGTAGCGGTGCAGTGCCAAAGACGGTTGAGAGTTGCGCGATAGCCTCATGATCGTCGGCTGGCCGCATCACCGGATGTCGGCCGCACAAAAGCGAAAGAAACGTTATGCCAGCTGCCCAAATATCCATCAGCGGAGTCTGCTCACTGCTCTTCAACAATACCTCTGGAGCACGAAAACCCGGCGTTCCCGCCTAAAACACCAAAAAAGTTAACAAAGTATTCTGGATAGTCTCTCTCTCTCGAAAAAACCTCTGCTTAGTAAAAAAAAGCAATCTCTTCTTCGAAATCGTCTCCTCCTTAAGAATGCAATGAAATTCTGTATGAAAAACATCATTCAGTAGAAGCTGAAATATGTAATGCTACATATGAATCAAAGTCGTATATTTACCCACTACCCACAGTCAAAGCATATCAGCAACTCCCTATTTTCATGTTAAGCAGACATCATTCATATTTAGCTTCTTTTGCGCTCGAAGTCTTATCAAGCAGTGTTAAATGAGGATTCACAAGCCACAAATGATTTAGTTAAGATCTGGGAATACAGCCGGTCGCAGAATGACGAGATAAATAATCCATATTATTCTTCTACTTTTTTGCTTAGAGATACTCCAGTTATGCTTACCATAAATTTGTACCATTGTGGGCATTAACACACTTTTTCAGTTTTTCGCTACAACCGAGCAATTTGGAGCAATTCTAGTTATGAAGATATACAGTAAAGAATTATGTAAATAGTAAATGCAAACGAGGAGTCGAATAGAAACAAATGATTAACATAGGACATGGGCAACTGAAATAAACTGCCAGCAGGTGACGAACGCGCTTACTTTTCGCTTTGACATCCAACAGAAGTTATTATCAATTCATCTCTCTCTCCTGCAAGAGTCACTCGTCTCACTTTCACGATGCGGCGATATTTTAAGAAGTTCCCAAAAACGAATACCTTGTTGACGTGGTGAACTGGGCGCTTCTGACAAATGGAGCAAACACGAGGCTGCGCGAAACAGTTACATTTAAGTGAGGTATCGAGTCGATGCCTCTCTGAACCTTTCCTCTGCTCGACCACCCTCGATTCATCGTTCTCCGAATCTTCACCCCCCATTCCCGTACCACTCTCCAAACATAGTCGCTTCGCTGCACGTCGTTGTGTACCCTAAGCCAAAACAATGTCAACCTTTGAATCAATAAATGATCCTTTATGTACGACCTCGTCAACGTGAATTAATCCTCTGCATAAGAATTGAAGAAATAAAACTAACGAGGCAAAACGTGTCTAAGATGATAACAACAGAATCGCTCACTTAGGAAGAGATGAATATCACTGCATAACTAAGTAAATGAGTCCGCATGAGAAAAAATACCAACTTATGAGTCGCTATTTTACAGCAAAATAAACCTTCACCTTTACTTTCAGAAGGGAGGGAGGGAGCATAATGAGGAATTCGAGGAAACTATCTATAAAATGTCGTTCCAAAAAAAGTCACTTTGAAAAAAATGACCTTCCACTCGTCAGTAACTTGACTTCGCGCGCTTAAATTCCGCTGACCTTATGAAAGTCTGCACAAAATGTACGATTCCAGCAGGTAAAATTTTTCTCATCTCACTAGCCAAAATATTGCACAGACTTGTATCGGGGGTACCGCACCAAATACTAAAGAACATAGAATGCGATAATGAAAATCGGTGACTACACATGAACAACAATGTGTGCAATCAAGTGCATGATTGTACCAAACGAGCCTCTCTCGTTCCCCTCATATGCCAATGTCAATAATAAAGTGCTCTAAGGCATACATTTATACTTCGAAGTCGAACATTCTTCACAGGCGAAGAGCATCGGCCCAACTCCTCACACAGACCGAAATCAATGAGACAAAACCTAAACAACAATAGTCATCGCATCGAAAACATATAACCGTTCAGGCTCTTTATTTTCTCTACATATATGTTCTCAAATAAATCCCCAGCGGGCTATGAGGCTCGCAGTTTCCTAAAGGAACATCTTTGAAGAGAGGCTATTCTTTCGTCGCGTTCAGGAGGAGATGTGAGATGTGAAACGGTTAGGGTACATCTAAAGGATGCCTGATTCAAAATAACATGTTTAATTGTGTCAGACTCACATACTATCATAGACGTGGACAATACAAAGGACTAAGAGCCACTGTTTTAAATGAGGTTTGAAATGGAGATCACTCCAGCAGTACTCAGTCGCCGACTGCCCCCCGATAAGCTCTCTCACTGAAAACTCTTTGACGCAAATTCAGCTCATAGCAAACGACGACAGCATTTCGGTCGATTTGAATAAGTCACGAACATGTTACATATATCATTGCTCTAGTCTACCATAACATTTTCTATGGAGATCCATCAACATTAATCCACAACTAATGTCAGTACTTTAAACAAAGTGGGAGTAGCAATTGAACCTTTAGATCGATATCATACTGATCAACCAAAGCATACATAGTTTCTAGCGTTAGCTAGAACTCAGGGACCAATTACCTCCCGCTTTGCATTTCCTCAAAACATCGTCTTGTTCACAACTAAAGTTCGACACGTTTCGTCATCCAATAACCATTCAGGGATTGAAAAGGGAGAAGGATGGAAAAGAAAGGGAGGATATGACGGTCGAGAAGAATTCGAGTCAACTGATCACAACATCTTTCACTCTTCCCGACAGCAAAAGCATACTTAAGACGAAAAAGAAAAACGAAACTACTGTCACTAACATAGCTTTTCACATTGCTTACCTAAAATGTACATTTTCTCTGCCATCCTCTATCCATCCATCAACATCAATATCTCACTTTATCCGTTCAGCAAATACTAAAAGGTGATTTTGAAAGAGTAAAATAAGATGAACCTTTTCCTTTTTCGATCGAATAGAAAATTCGATGGCTTCACATCGCGATGAATAATTCGCTTGGAGTGAAGATATTGTAAAGCGATTAACAAGTTCTTCATGTATTCCAATATTTCTTTTGTTGTTATTGATGCCAATATTTCCTATAATCAACGATAATCAACGCGTTAGAAGATTGCCTTTTTTTTGAAGACAACTTCTTCATTAGCAAACACCCTCTCCTTCTTCCCTTTTCCGCATTAAAAACCTTAGTGCTTTCCCCTAATAAACACCTTCCGTTCGTATCCCTCCTTTCTCCTTCCACTTAAGCTAGCAATGTTTTAAATATGGAATCGTGTACCTAAATTTCCAAATTGCATGTTGATAAAGATAATGAGCTTTACAATGCTTGGGTCCCACAGATGGACGGATGTATCATGCTAAGAATGTAAGGATTAAAGGTATGCAGTACACTGTAAAAGAAATAGTCTGTAAATATGATGAAAAAAAAGGAAACAAACAAATCAATTAGAAATTTCTAGCGTATTTCACCAATCCTTTTCGACAAAATTACAATAGCGGGTTTAATCAGAACGGCCTTTTGCATGCCATCATCCATACAGCCCTCGGCCATTTAGCAGCTCCGATTTTTTTGCCCTCAAAAAAACAGCTGAAGACTGAACAATGATATATACAACTTTTATGACGCTTGTGAACCTATTGATTAGGAATTCGTTCAACGTTAGTGGTAGTAAGGTACTGTTTGATGTACCATAGTGGACTGCAAGATTCATCAAATAACATTGGAGACACAACTGAGTGCCATTAGATGCGAAAAACGAATAATTTACACGCATAGGAGTATGCTCGAAATAATCCATGACGATGAAGACGCGGTCCTTTTCACGATGCGCCGCATGCATACGGACTATGTTATGCTCACCACCACAGCGCTGTAGAATGCGCAACTCGGTAGCCACATACTTTGGTAGACTGTTCCGCGTCAACTCTTTCATCGCGTACAAGGTACCCGGACTACGACGGCATTCCACTGCATATACTGTACCAAATGTACCTTAAACTTATTCGTTTATTTCATTAATAATCACTGAAAGTGTCTCTGCGACAACCGAAGAGCAAAAGTGAACGCTGATTACGTTGTAGATGCGATCACTCAGCCTCAGACGGCCTTATTTCGAGTGCGTTCGTGCACATCTTAATAAATTACACGTAAACGAACCCATGTTTTCGAAGCACGTTATGGTGATGCAACGTCTGCACGATGCAGGGTGTGGTATATTCAACGCACCCCTTAACAACATCCCTTTTATCAACTTTCATGCGGATTCATCAGTTTTAAAAGTAACTGCAGAGACATAACTGCATCCACATACAGTTTTACGAGGGAAGGCGACAAATACCATAAAGGCGTGCCACGACAAGATATCGTTTAGCAATAGCGGTGGCGAGTTGGTGCTACCAATTTAAAGCAATGCGAAAGGATATGTGGAAAACGAGAAGGAAAAAACGCTTATACTTTCAAAAAAGGGAACTGAACATTGCACAACAACAAAAAAACCAAGACGATCCGTTAGAGATAGTTACACGGCCTGAAACAGACCGGCTAAGTTGCAAGGGAATTTTCTATTAAGCAAGTAATTAATTGTCTCCAGATGAGTAACTGCTGAGTGAAATTCCACTCAAATGCCAAACAGATTTCAAAGTTTTGTTATAAATCATCGAGCTGATGGCTACGCTATCGTTTGATCACATAACGATGATACATTCTCTATCTCTTTAGGTTGCTATTTTCTCATTTGTTGCACCTTCGGTCAGAATTTTCGCACACTCTAGATCGTTGTGTGGTTTTGAGTTTAGCTGAGCTTATTTAGATAGTTGAATGTTGCCTGTTTATTCAAATATATAATTTAAGCAGCCACAACATCGCTAATGTATACCACCAACGAAATCAGCTGTTGCATTCGTTACGGCAACTTGGCCAACCAATTCGACTACAGTGATAAAGTGCATAGCATTTACTCTTAAGCGACTACACCTTTCGTGATCTAGTTTATCCAGCTCCTTTCCCGATCATGCGCCTAGTGATCCTTTACATTAGTTTATTAGTTCAAATCGATATGCTCATTTCCTTTTTTGCCAGTCACTTATATCGGGTGCCGTGAAATTTACACCTACAAAATTTCCACCAAAACGAAAAAAACAACGAGCGGATTTCTGCCGCTATGCTACTTTAACTCAGTATTCCATCTCGCTACTAAATCACTTCCTCTGAATCACCACCGACACCCCTAACTCCTTTTCATGAAAACGTCCAAGATGATCATGCTCATATACCTTTATATATTATGATATCATAGTGATGCCTTGTTAGTCTAATCATTTTTAATAAGGCTGTAAAACGAATAAACAATTATTGATATACCAGATGGCTTGTAACGGCAGTCTGATTCCACGTTTCTCAAGCGTTTAAATTTGCAGAAATAAACATGAAAAGGCACTGCATACGTACCTGATCCAAGTACATCGCCCACAACGAAGTTATCCTTAACCCAACTACTGCTGCTCGGTTCCTCGAGATGAAGTAATTTGTTATCAACAACACGACCGTCAAGCATCTGAAAATATCAATAAACAAATTTGCACAACTACAACTGCACACTCAGCATCACTACGCCACTCACCGTTGCACCTTCGCGACGAATACAAATGGCGACATGTTAGCCGTATTACCTTACAATTTACTGCGATTCCTGTGAGAGGGTATGACATTTAGAATTTCTGATTGCTGAACACAATTTCGCGCAGACCTCGTTGTCAGATGGTTGTTCCGCACCTGGGAGACGATTCTTATAACTCTCTATACACTGTGCCCAGCTTCTAATCAACACAGACAGATCTCCTCCTTTGCAAGGCGCGGGTTTCGTTAACAATGCGCAACAAAATTTCCCGAAAATTCCCTCATTTACAGCGCTTACAAATTGCAAAAAAAATGATTTTATTTTAATTCGTTTTCTGAAAAAGTTCACACACTTCATCTCATCGCCGTGCCGTTCCTCGAGCAATAGAGTTCGCTGACGCTCTGCAATTTGGAAACTCGCCGTAGCTAACGACAACAAAAATGATTAAGCATAAAAAAGCTGTCGACAAAATGAAACGAAATTCGAGGCATGAACATTATTGCACTGGAAAACAACTTAAGATGCGCGCTTGTACAACGCATAAAACGAATTACTATCAGAAAAGGCAAATAAACATTTCACTCCCTACACAGTACACCTAAACAGAACGTCATCGGCAATGCAAATATGCGATGCGCGGAACATGGCCGATAACGCGATAACAAATTGCGTCATTTCGAGGAAATAGATGAATCGTGTCACCCTAATTATAAACGGAAAACCAACGAAACACAAAACGCTTTATTTTCCTGGCTGTTTATATTCGAAACTAGAACGATTGTTAGAGCTATTTTGGGTTTGAGCTCATTTTGATTGCCACATCAAATAACTGTGGAAGCTTTTAAGTGCAGTTATGAAGAACACTGCATGGGTGCTCGTCGTTCCTTGCATCCAAAATAATGCCTGCCTTACGCCAATAGAATATACTTAATATCTCTATATTTATTACAAAGAAAAATTTTAATAAAAACAATCGATAATGAGCAAACACGTTTCCCGGATTGTTTCTTCCATGAACGGATGATGCAGTCGGGGAATTTTAAGCACACAAAAAATATTGCGCTGTTATACACGCGCTCAGAAAACGCAACAAGATGAGCAATTTCGTGCAAACGTGGAATGATTAAATTTAAAATTGTGAAATTTGGAACGGGTGAATTGCTCACCGGCGGCAATGCCTTTATCTGCGGAGCGTTTTTGTTCTCCNNNNACGTACCGTGTGCCCAGCAGTAAGAAGATGAGTCCGACGGCTGCTGAATAAACACGAGATTTGTTTCAGCGACTCGTGACATCCAGTTTCACTATGCATAGTTCGCTGAGCAGTAAATTTCGTCTCGTTTCTCCGAGGGCGACATTGGAACATCTGTACAATTTGTAATTTTCCATGGGCT
The DNA here is from genome assembly GCA_000803305.1 of Toxocara canis. Classification (NCBI taxonomy): domain Eukaryota; kingdom Metazoa; phylum Nematoda; class Chromadorea; order Rhabditida; family Toxocaridae; genus Toxocara; species Toxocara canis. The sequence continues at coordinate 37,351 of JPKZ01002766.1, read as the reverse complement.
CCAGCATTACATTTTCTTTTCTGGCAGTTTGCTCAACTTCAGTTCTCGTCATTGTGAAGGTGATATGAGAAGACGATAAGGGGAAGCCGTTGGGGTTAAATCATTTGCCAGTGATGTTGGTTGGCATCAGTTAAAACTGGAAGTCGTTTTAATAAACAAAAGTGCGAAACCTCGCTTGTATCATGAAATTGGCCCATTTTCAAATTTTTGTTTTTTGAGTTCTGTGGTCGATCGAGGTTTTTTATATCGGATTTTGAGGAATCTGAATACTAAGGGTTGTGCGGTTAGCTTATAGTATTTGAGAACAATTCGTTTCGCGTGTATCTTGTTTGCGTGGATGCGAGTAATTTTTTCCATTCCGAGCGCATGATTCCAATTGTGGCTCGGAATGTTTTGTATACTTTGTTTTATACTTTTCGTAGGAGATATTCTGAATTTTCTAATATTATAAAGCGCTTTAATCGTATGATGTTAACTTTGCATAAATAGGGTTGATGTGTCTATGCACGCAACATTTGTTGCCTGTGTAAGCGTTGTTTGCCCATTCTTCGTAATATCAAAACGAATCGTAACTAACGAGCGAATTTTGCCGAGCTGTTGTGTTTTATTTGTGTTTATGAGCAAACTGAATAAAAACATTTTGTTTATCAATAGGGCTTAAAATGGCAAACGTATCGCCTGACGTGCAGTGGCAAGTGATTCGTAAGACGTCATCGTTCATTCGTCGTCAACGCGGCATTCCCAAACACTTCAGCACAGAGAAATTCAACCTCAAGGGCGTAAACAGTATCCGTTTCAATGGTCTGATCCATAAGAAAGCGATTGATATCCGCCCTACCAGTGATAACAAATCGATTGTTATTTCCACCAAAGTTAGAAGTAAGTTGACTAATCATGCACGTTTCGTTTGCGGTTTGTGTGTTGAGCTAAAATCGTCGTTGTGAGTCCATCTCTAAATATGATGCTGTCAGCGTTCAAATTCAGTTCCGTCTGGCCTTTTTCTCTCCCATCCTCCTCATCTCTTATCCTCCGTTTTACCTCCTCCTATTTTCCCTCCCTTCCTCATTCATCCCATTCATGCATTCTGCCGTGGTATCCCTCTTACATTCATTCCCGTCGTAGAAGTGTAAGCTCGTTTAAGCCTCTCCTCGAATTCGTTCCGCTCTAAACTACCATAAATGAAGAGAGTAAAGTAAAAATAAGATGAAAATATCATTTAGAGAATCGGGTTCGGAAAAAGAATGCCAGCTACCAAGGACTGGTGATGTGCTTCTTGAGAAAGGCTGCGGGGAGGGTGGAGGAGGGGGATTAAATGTCAGAAAGGGTCGAATTTGGAGGAAGTTCATATGACGTGGGTGCACCCGGGAAAACTAATTTTGAGATGGCGGCAGGATTTGGAGGTTTGTGGGAGGCTTTTGCGAAATTTCATTTCTATAAGGCGGGGTTGAATGTTATGGAAGGCTATATTAAGAAGAGGTAAGGATTCTTGTCAAGTTGGCTTTCTAGGCAAATGGAAATGCTAAATTGCCGAGGTTTGAATCAGATGGTTTATACATACATACGATAGGCGCAAGCTACGGACTGCGTTGAAAAGCTGAAAGAGTTTCACTCTTCAACAATCTTTTTGCATGCGTTGTCCGCGCATTTTTAATGTACAGCTTCTGGTAGCTGACCTTTTCTTGAGTTTTCTTTTCGCAAACGATTGTTTTTTTATACGGGCTTCTTCGGAGTTGTGCTTTCTGCGCTCATTGGAGTTCTAATTTCGGTTGTTGAGAAATTCCATCTGATGCTTCACCAATAATTGTTATAAGTCAACTTTGATTAAACGTGTTAATTCTGCTATTTTTCCTTCACTCGTTTTTTTTTAATGCGATGATCCTTCATCGTTCTAAAGTAAGAGATCATGCCGAAAAGTGGTGTGAGCGCGCGATTCACAGTTCTGAACTCGATAGCTGGAAAATTTGTTTGTTTTTCGAACGTAATGCTGCTTTAAAAATTACATAATAGAATTCGCAAGATTGTCAAGTCCAGCTAACATGTCATGCGATGGTCATTCCCTGTTTTGATTTTGTTTTGGGAACGTTTGCTACACGTAAACTTTTCCATTTTTCCAGTTGTATTCGATTGGTGTTGGAAAACCGTTGAGGACTGGTTTGATTTTCATGAGCAGAATAGTAGCCATAAACATTATCTTGAGGATGAAAATTTTGGAAATACGAAGAAGGTGGAAGTATATTACAGTAGAACAGTTTAAAATTTTGCAGTGAACATAAGTTTCCAAAGGGTTTTATCATTCCATCAGATGGGTGAGCAGTTAATTCTCTATCCCAACTTCGCAGCTCATTTCAGGGAGCTTTTTTTTTCCTCCTTAGCTCCTGCACTCGTTGGGCTTGAGAGAATTCCATTTTCTGATTTTTTTTTACGGTGAAGGGGTGATTTTAAAAATTTTTTCGATGTATTTTATTGCGAACGGGACTCTCCATTTGATCTTCTGGTGTCTGCTTGCGGTTGTGACTGGAAGGGATGTGGAGTTCTGAGGTTTAGTTAGTTTGAGCAGTTTCAGTTTGTTGAGCTAGACGCAAGCATAGGTGAAGTTTGCATCATTTTCAGGAAAGACGGCATTGCCAGCGAAGTCAGTGGTTGCGGTGACACTCAAAAAGGATAGTCGTAAATCGTTAAAAAGCGTGAAGAACATAGCTAAGCATTATCGCAGGTCGCATCTTATGGTATGTTTCCTATTTTCATCATACTTTTGGCCTATCTTTTTGTTTTCTTTGAAGGCATTTCAAGCAATGGTTCGAACTGTACTTGTTTTTTATTAGATAGGAAGATGTCATTAGCGTAAGATACTAAGAAGTTGTTGCTTGTAGAGCGGCCACCGAGAATAGCTGATCGACTTTTTTCTTTCATGTTTTCTTCTTCGGAGTGTCCTATTTCCCTTTTGCCCAAAATCGCATTTAGGCAAGGATCCTGAACGATCACATCCTTAGTTGCAAATTGCTTTTTGTTTTGCAGCAAGCATTTTTTCGATGATCGTTTCCCATTGTTTGATTCTTTGTTTTCCTGTCTGGGCTGTCACTGCATGCCTAGATTATTTCATAACGAATCCTTTACGGCAAAAAATTGTCGCCATCGAGTTGGGGGGTGGGGAGGGATGCGGGAGAGCCCGCGAAAATGCCCCTCAAGGCGCCTGTTCTTTTCATCCGCCTCTTTGTTCAGGTCGCGCTTCTGTGTCATTCTCCTTCCTTTCTCGTTAATCGATTCTCTCAAACATCCAAGCAGTCTCCTGCTTTATGATTAGTTACTTAATGTACCACAGATTTTTGAAATAGTAGCTTATGTGCCACTTGAAAAGTAGTGCCATCGATGAACTGACTCATCGTCTTAACACAAGGGGAGAAGGTGCTAATTGCAAGTTATTGCTTGATTTCGAGCTCAGATCAGTGCTAACCCCTCCTCTCCTTCCCCCCCCCCCTCACCAAAAAAAAACGGAAAGAAATTTAACTTAAAAGGATTAAGAGGAACGAAGAAAGGAAAGTGAAGTCACAAACCGATGCAACTGAATGTTGCGAGATTGCAGTCAAATTAGAAAATGAATGAATTTGAAGTTTACCTAATTACAGAGTTGCGAGGTAAGGCGTATAGACCACTTTCGTTTTTAGAGTTGCTATGAATGAGCATTTCTCGGTGATGATAATCATGCTCATGCAGAGCTCCGCGTTCATTATCGTAGCAGTTTGATAAGTATTTTAAATTACATGTCTCTTCACTAACCGCAACACTCTGCCATCTTTATTTGGGCTGCTGCAACGAGGGTGTGCTTGAAGAGCTGTGGCGGGGGGCTGGACGTTGCAGTTATCACTGGGGTATATTTGAGACATGCCGATTCTAAAAAATTGGATGTCTGAAAAGTCTAGTTCTTGATCCCCAGTAATCCTTTTTAATTTAAGGAGAAGAAATCGGGATCGGAATTTCCGATTTTTCAGAAACGGCATTCCTAGTAATTAACGAGCCTCACAAATTTCTACGAAATCTGATGAGGAGTAACAAATTCTAGAATGAGCAATTGGTAATGTTGGCATGGGGGCAACATAAGATAACGGGATAGCGCTAAGGGCCGGCGTTGTGAGATTCGGCGACGATCTGAAAATTCCAGGACTGAGTACTCACTCATATTCAATAGCGCTTTTTCCATCCATCTTTACTGGCGATTTTGTTCCTCATAAATCAACGCTTAGCTTCTAAAGCTTGAATTTTGCAAGATTAGTTGGCGAAATTGTTCTCATTGGAACAGATTGTTTCAGGTTACATTGGTCATTTTGTCCTTCAGTTAGTGAGTAATCACCTTTCTGATTCCCTTTAGTTTTTTTTCTGTTTATAGAATTAAGATTGGTATAAATTCAGCAATGCTTGGCTAAGGTAAATAACATCTCGTTGCCATTTCATTCGGGAAGGTCTTTTGTTGCATAAAAGGTTGAATATTCTTGATTGTTACTCGTGTGCATTTATTGAGGGAAAATTTTTCTCAATTTTTATGCGTTGTAACAGTCACTGTATTGGTGCTGAGTGTTCATTATCCAGAAACGTGCTGTTCCTTTCTCAAAACAATTTATAACTTCAATCTGCTGGTGCTGCTTCCTCTCTGTGCCTAAAGGTGCTGACGTAAAAAGGGAAATACAGAAATAATCTGCACTTAAAACACATTGGGAAACCGGAGTATTGAAGGTCTTTTATTAATTCGGTTCTTATTCTCAGCCAGCTTTCCTCCTTTCCCCTACTTTTTTATCCGCATGTGTTGATCTCTGGTCATAGTTCGTCATCCATTCATTGCCACGACTGAACTTGTTGCGATGTTCAGCGCTTTGCTGCGTTAATATTTCATGAATTCGTCGCACAGACTTGTGCGAAGGGGGGCGGGTAATGAGATCGACTGTGTCGAAACACTGTTCAAAGTCATTTTTCAGTTAGCCCAGCGTCGTGCTTCTCAGCTGCTGCGTTCTCTGAAGCCAGTCGCGTCACGTCGCGGTCGCCATGTGCGTAAAGCAGAGGCTTAAATCGATGACGGGTGCGGCTGCGGTAGCAGCGGTGGTAGCTTCGTGATCGTGACGATGATGTCGCTTTATCCATGCTACTATGTATGCGTTTCATCTGCGTAAGCGCCCGCCCGCCCGCATAACGCTCCTCCCTTTTTTGTTCTCACTGTGCGTGCGTTGTTAACGTAGAACGTGTTGTTAAGTTGTGGTTATGCCGCGCGTTGTATTCAAATTATCAGTCATATAAAGTTGTTGCGCCGTCGAGTCGTTTTATGCAACGGACGGAACGTGTTAATGCTGCCCATCTTCAGCAGACTGAATAGTCGGCAGTGAGGGTACTCGTAGTAGTTGAGGATGCTGATGGTCGTTCCGTTCATTTCACTGGTGTTGAACCTACTTGATTTGATGCTTGGAAAGTTCTATTGAGTTTTGTTGATAAAGATACGAAGCGGAAAGCGTGAGCGGAGGAGCGTGATTCACGCATAAAAATACAATTCGTAGTTGCGCGGTGTAACTAGCCGGCTAACTGTTGTATACGATGGAAAGCAATGGTGAATACGTTGAAATGTCTTAGGGGAAGTTGATGATGAGGCAGCACTATGCTGTTGAGACAGGCCATCAAAAGCTGCATTAATGACAAGCTTGAGTACGCCAAAGCCTGGCATTGCAGGCTATTAGCGCGGTGATGAAGTATGCTGTTATTGGCGATCATTTGTTATTTGTTACAATTGATGCGAACAAATCCACATATTTTGACAACTGGCGTTGATCGTGGTGGTGGTGGTTGTGCGTTGCGCTCAAATTCGCAACTAATTTGCTCTTCACTTGACGATCTTTTGTCGTTGACGGATGCTGAAGTAACGAATGTACTATCTGTACGTGTAGAATGCAGTAAAAAAGTCACACCGAATGTGGATGACGATCGCCGAATAGCGTTGTTCAGTTTTCATCGATTTACGTCGTTACGACGACTTTCCGTGCTAAATTGTTCGCTGGCGGAAATTGAAAAATTTATTTTTGAAAGCAACGATATGCTCGAGTGGGTTGATTTGTCGAACAATTTGTTGGGCGTTCTACGTTGGCAAAGTGTCGCTCTTGCTCGATCGTTGTTAACGCTTGTCCTCAACGGCAATCCGTTGGAATGTGATTGTCGAAATGAATGGTTGAAGAGGGATTTGTTTGACGAAAACGGTTGGCATCCTCGAGAATTGTTTCATCTACCAATAAGGATCGTAACCGATCGCCAATTTTCGAAGTGTACGTTCAACGATTGTCAAATTGCTTCACTACAACCGTTCGAAGCGATCATTGATGCTCAATTGGGTGCATCAATTGAGCTTATATGTGATCTGTTTGGTACGGATGAGCTAAGTCCGAGTAAATATGCGACCTTTGAATGGGTTTATGCGAATTCGAGTTATATACAAACTTCTGCAACCCATATCAACAATCGTTCGTTGAGTGTACGAATTGAGAATGTCACGTCGAATGAGATGGGTATCGTGATCTGCAAATGCTGGAGTTGCCGCATGCCACTTTTTGGCATTATTCAGGTACGTTCGTTTTCCTGTTATTATTCTTGTTCTTCCGATTAACTTTATTTGTTCATCATAAAATACTGTATTCCTTTGGTTGAGAGCAACATCATTCCGCTCTCCATGGAAATAGGTAATTGTTGTCTTGCATATAGGTGCAGTCCTGCTCAAATGATATACAAAGACAAAAGCAATTTGAAGAAAAACAAAAAAGAAAAAAAGGATCAAAAATAGTGAGAATTTCGATTGGATGATTGGGGATTTGATATTAGAGACAAACTTGGATTCACCAGCGAAAAGTTTGTAGCATTTAACTGAATACATGAGTGTGACAAAATTCAGCAAATTTTTCTATTTTCCTTGGTTCACGAAGAGGCGTGTGTTCAGGCACTAAGCTAAATAATTGCACTCATCCGTGGGTTTTTTTTTCTTGTGAATTCATCTTTAAAAGTTTCCGCAGCTTTTCATAAAAATTGGAAAATATTTATGGAATGCAAAAACTGCTCTTTCATCCAACGTTCGTCCGTGGTAATTCGGTGTTTTTTTTTTGGAAGGGTGAGTGGGAGAGTCCAAGCGAGGTTTCTTTTTTTTTTTTTAAATGATGCAGCATCTACTTAAAGGTTTTAGCTCTTGTAACTTGTCTGTGAATTATTTTGAGCGTAGTAAAGGCTATATGTATATCGTTTCCTTGAACGTAATCCTTTCGTCCAGATTGTATCCTCGTCGAATATAACCTCAAGAGCGCGGTGAAAAAGTGACATCTTATCCTAGTATAATAGCGCTTTTTACAAAATACTATAATGGCCCTCAGTCCTAAGCATAGTTGTCAGCTGCATCGGTGAACGGAATCGAAGACATTACAGCTACCTTTGCATCTTTCCATCTTTATAGGATCATATGGGCTTGCCTACTAAAAACCACAGGGTAAAACGAAAAAAAACTCTCAATCGACCTGGCTTTTTTTAGGGGATACTCTTCCTCCTTTTCTATGCATCTATAGAAAGCAGTAATCTTTATAGCCTCCAAGGGGCTGTTTTCTAGGTGATACTGTAATTCATTCTTTTTTCTTGTTTCAAATCATTCTCTCATGGCAGGGAATGTGAGAAATAAAAAGCACGCATTTTCTTTTCCAGCGCAAACTGTAAAGCGGCGTTTGTCGGTGTGGCGAACTCATAGTAGAATTCAAGCTTCGTCGAACGGCTAATAATGTAATCAAAGCCGCATTCGAAAAACGTCGGAACGTTTCTAAAGATAAAAAGCCTAATTAGGTGACACTTATTTATGGGAGGCTTCTCTGCTTCGTTTACGTAACGACTTTACTCATATATAATGTGTTGGATTACCGGGGAGAGACCTCATCACTTTAAAAAAAAAATTGTAGAGAAAATTTCAGAGCTGAAAAGAAAAGAAATCCATTCAAAAAGTGAAATTATGCATTACCTTTAGTGAAACGCTACTTATAAGCGCACTATTGTTGACGCATATGGTTAGTGGTTTTCCGCATAGATTAATTGACATGACTAAGTGCGTCTGTTTGCGTACCAATGGAATCATAACGGCAATAGCATATATAAAATGAAGGATTTAATTATCACTTAATTATCACAAGCTGCTTACATCTCACTTCTAAGTGCAACACGATAATTCGCCCTAGTGAGTGGAGTGCGTAGAGATTACGTTGAAATAGGTAGCTATGCAAATTTAAATTGATAAGTATGATTAATTTAAATAGATAACTATCGTTTTTTTTCTGTCTTATCGAATCTTTGCAAATGCAGAATGTGTATATCGAGGTTTCGGTATATCATCGATAAATTTGAGCGATCGTAAAGCACGTGAGGGGAGCAACCGGGAAGATCCTTGTTCGAAGTATATCTTCTGGATAAGCCTGTCCAAAAAATCTCCTTCATTTGAGCTCATTGAAACTGTTTTTGTTTGCGAGCCAACTCCTAAGTACCTCATAAAAGTGCGACCCGTTGACAGTCATTTACTAGAAAGCACCTAAAGTTATGGTCGCTCAAGCACATTATTAGAATTGAAGAAAACTGCTGAGCGTTGATTGAACGGAGGGAAGGTCATGCTAGTTTAGTCGTCGGCGATGCGTTTTGCGGATTTCAACTAAATTTATAATAGCGATGCTCATATGCGCTCTATACGCGATAAGGTGATATCGTTTTACTGCGACATTTTTTGGCTAACAGCGATTGTGTCATAAGAGGGAAACGGAATATCTGATTCGACGCTTATCATTTGTCTTAGTGAGTTTTTCTTTTGGGCAGCCTTACGAAATATCCAGTGGAAATAAGATGAATGTTATCTAACCAATCAGTATGTGCATTAGAAAAGGGGAAGGGGAGCGTTTAGAAGTGACACACCCAATTCACGTGGCGATCACCTTCATGGATGCATTTCATCCACCTCCTACCTCCCTCTTCCCCTCCCATCTTTCCCATCCTCCACCGTCACTTTGGGAGTTCTGCCTTGCGCATGCAGTTCACTTCTTTCATCAATAATTGCTGCTAAGAGTGCATGTTCAGCTCTCATTCAACGTTCTATTCAGCGATTTCTCCAGAACACTCTTTGAAAGCAAGGACCTTTGGAAATAGAAGATGAGCGTCGTAATGAGTCGGTTATACATTTAAAGTATGAAACCTTAACATTTTCGCATCCTTTCTAGTTTCGCTTTTACGATTTTAAATCAATCAACTAATGCCGAAATTTCGGGTTTATTTTCCTTGATCCATGGATCATTTTCCATTTTTTTTTCGGGTTTAT
>JPKZ01002766.1:0-10350 GCA_000803305.1 Toxocara canis | reverse complement strand
GGGGGAGGGAGGAGGGGTTGTGGTCAAGTTGATGGAAGTGAATCACGCAGCATCGTTCTTCGATCAACGATACCACATTGTACTAGAGCGTACTTTGTCAAAGAATAAAACAGGAGCGTGAAATGACGTCATGCCGCTGAAATCTTCAAATTGCAAATTAGAAGTAGCGATCACTCCCATATGACGAAAAAAGTGCTGTTGCTAGCGGAAACTGCACATGAACCCCAACTTCGAGTGGGCGTCATTTTATAGCTGTTGTCGCTATTTATTACTCAATCTTAAATCACCGTAACTCGCCTCCCCTTCTCTTTTAGATCCTTTTGTGTCTGAGTGATAATACATTGTTACTGTACTCTTATTGACAACTTAACGTTGCGGTATTTCAGATTCGCGTGCCGACCAGAGTAAGTGCACGTATGGTGGCGGATTCGCAAAATGTGGAGTTGATTTTACACGGATATCCGCTCGACTTGCTCACGATAGAGGTGCACTCGCAGAATACGGGTATTAGCGATTCATCGCCGTTAGTTGAAAGAACTTCGTTGCTAAACGATTCGCTAAACATACGCTTGGAATCGGAGCATTCACAATTTTTTGTGCACTACTATTCGTTGTTTTATAGGCCGTGTGCAACATGCTCGGCCACTGACACCTTCAAGTTCACCATATGCACACCACGCTCGTGCGCATTACTCGAACAACAAATTCGTGCGTCCTACTATCAACTTGACAGGGTGGGTTGATTGTTCGCTGTTCGAATTGGAATCAGGCATGCGCAATATCCTTCTCCCTTTTTTACATATTTCCTTAAATGAGAATGGATGATGAAGGGGGAAGGGGGCTGAAGGGAGAAGCGTCACTCGAAAATTAAAATAGTGACTCGCAAAATTTGGTCTGAAAGTGGTGTAGGCTCGTTAAGGCTTTTTAAAATTGGGAGAGGGGGATGACCATGCGTGACTCATATAATTTGGGAGCCAAAAGAAGCGCTCGTTGAGCGGCTTTTTGATTGGAGTTTTAACTGAACGGTTCACTACGATCAGTAGTTCCGTAGACTGTTACTGTTGCACTCATCCGTCGAGTGCAAATACAAAACCAAATAAAAATAGGAAGAGCCGAGAGAAGCAAACAAAGAGTTCACTGCTGGAGCCGAAGATGCAGACAGCTGGAGATGAAGATGTACACAAATACCCCATTTACTGCTACATATGGCAGTCACGTCCAAAGCTGGAGGCGAAGAGGTGCACACACACACCCCATCACAGCTACACATGGCATTCACGTTCCACAGCTACATATCGCATTTACCTTCAGAGGACCGACCGACGATCCGCCCTTGTGATACACACCTTATATAAACATGTGATGTTGAGCATGCGGGGTTCTCAGTTTTTAAGATTGGGTCTCAAGCAAAGCTTGACTTCGGCTTGCTCTTCTCTTAACCTTAACCATTTATTCCGTCTTTGTTAAGATACGAATAAAAATCGGATCGCGTATCCGTGTCTCGACAAACATCAACACGACTCCCCCCTCGCAAAAATATAGCTCCATCTCACCCACCCCGCTTGCTTGACTAGTCATCCCCATTACGGAGATATCTCTACAGTTACCGTGCGTATGAAGTATTGGTTGCTGAGAGTTTGCTAAAGTACTGCGGTTTATTATTCGAACTGGTATCGATTTAACGATTGCTTGAAACCAATTACCTATGAATGCGGTCGTAAGATCGACGAAAAAAGTGCAAATCATTTTTCTTATAGGGCAATGAATTTACTCCTATTAAGCAGCGGAGCTCATTTATAAGCATCTAAGCATCTAAGAGCTGTTAGCTTGTACAACTTACTCTTAATAATCATATAAGTGTGCATGCGTACAAAGGATTAGTGGCATTAATAAAAATAGGCGCCGCTCACGAGAACAACAGAACTCTATGAAAGCCCATAAAAACATGGAAATTTGGGCGAATATTCCGACAATAGCAAGTTGGAGCTATTGAGCAATTTGTTTATGGTTTTCCTTAAGAAATGGCTTCTTCGCCGTAAGAAAAAATCTATTTAATTAAAAACAATAATTTGGGCAATAATACATGAAATTCTACATTAAATTTTTTCCGTTTAATAAAATTTTAATGATTATTTTTGTGGGAGTTCTGCACGAAATGAGAATGGCATCATAAGCCGAACTTAGAGCGCACAAACGCTTTCCATCATCAAGGCACTTCACTGAGCATATCCCATCAAAACTGACCCGCATATTATATCTTGAGACTCTTATCAGAGGTATTGACGAACCGAGTGATCAGCCTATAAGTATCAAAGTTTGAAGCTTTTAGTGGAGAGTTGGGAGGAAGTTTTGGTGAAAACGGAAAACGCTTCACTGACTGGCGCGTTGTTGAGTAAGGGGGTGAGGGGGGAGGGCGAAGAGGGGGGCGATGGGGGGAAAGGAAGAGAGCAAGAATGAATTCGAGATGTTGAGGTTGTTGTTATTTGAATTAGTTGATGGTTGGAAAAAGTTATTTAAACTACTCTTAGTTACATGACACATGACCCTTCCGTTGTTGTCACGTTCTATGATTCCCATGCAATCAGTTATGGTGTTATTTCGAGCCTCAAACAACGAAAGTTTACAGCGAATTGTCGACATTTAAATTCTTTTTGCGCTTATTGTGCTAAACAAATTTAGAACGCAATGACGCCAAGCACCCATTACTCAGCTCCAGCGATCCTCGCTCTCGCATTACTCCTCTCGTCGGTGTTCTGTCTGAGTGCACTGGCTTACGCGAAACGATGGTTACGAAGTAAAAGCTGGAAACGGCGTCGGACAAGTCGAAATACGGAGGAGACCTGCATGCATTTAGAGGAGACATCGCTGTATTCTTCAGATTATCGCCTTTTACCTATTATTGACCGTGATGCGATCAAACTTGACCGCAAAATCGGACAGGTCAACATTTTGGGTGATTATGCATGCAAGCTTTAGTCAAAGCAATGTTGTGCGGAGGGAGAGAAGGGGGAGGGGCAGAAGAGGTCAGGATGCTAATAGGAGATGAGAATCTCAGAAAAAAATTCTAGCCTTCGTGAAAGTCGTCGGTGTTCTGTCTGAGTGCACTGGCTTACGCGAAACGATGGTTACGAAGTAAAAGCTGGAAACGGCGTCGGACAAGTCGAAATACGGAGGAGACCTGCATGCATTTAGAGGAGACATCGCTGTATTCTTCAGATTATCGCCTTTTACCTATTATTGACCGTGATGCGATCAAACTTGACCGCAAAATCGGACAGGTCAACATTTTGGGTGATTATGCACGCAAGCTTTAGTCAAAGCAATGTTGTGCGGAGGGAGAGAAGAGGGAGGGGCAGAAGAGGTCAGGATGCTAATAGGAGATGAGAATCTCAGAAAAAAATTCTAGCCTTCGTGAAAGTTTTTTTACTACAAAAAAATACTGGGACGAGCCTTTTTCTTATCACCGTTTCAGCTTTGAATAGTAAAATTTTGTTTTACTTTTTTCTTGCAGAATTTATGCTTCATTTAAAAAAAAGATTAAGTGTTCTTCTTTCAATCGTCAATTATGAACGATATGATTTTAACCAAATTATCTTTTTTTTTTTTCAACATGGTCGACGAAGCAATATCGAAAAGCATCTTTGTTTTCGAAATTTCAAGCGATCCTTAAACATGCTTTTCATGCTTTTCGCTTAAAGCGTGAACTTTTCATGCTTCATGCTTGATCGCTTAAAGCATGAAAGCTTCATGCTTTAAGCGATCAGTTGGAACTCAATGAGCAATTTTTTAAGCATTTGTAGTTGATCGGTTCAGGGTGCGTTTGGTGAAGTGTTCAGTGCAGATTGGTGTGGCTCTCCAACGGGTCGTGTTGCGATCAAAATGTATCATTTTGAGATGGACGCTGAAATGGGCAAAGAGGCACATTTATTATCGCAACTCGAACATCCCAATATTGTGCGCTTGTTCGGCATTGTTAGAGAGAGACAACGAGTTCGTTCGCTTGCTTTCATTTTCCGCATGCTTAGAGAATGCTTGTAGCTGATTGCTTATCAGTGCTACTAATAGCTTATCAGTGCTATAAATATCCGTTTCTTTCTCGGCAAAATCAATTGTCAGTCGAACTCAAATAGAGAAGAAACGTAAGAAAATTGAGTAAAATGATCACTTTATGATAATTTATTATCGCTTTAGGAACAATTTAGAGAACACTCGAAGAACAGGTACATCTCGAGTTTGACCACTTTCAAATGCACAATAAAGCAACTTTTTTGCTTGAATACTCGTTCTGATTCCGCATTCTCCTTGATAACGTTTTGATTACTGAGAAGGCGGAGGGGGGGGGGGAGGATGGACTGGCTTAAATTTGACTACTTTACTTAAATGTTAGCTTGATTTCCGAAATGCCTTTCATGCTGGCATACGAAGTTTCATCAACGGATGTCAAGTAACTCAGAGAGGATTAGCAAAAAGCTATGAAAGAGCGTTGTTTTCGCCTTATTGGATCGCGCAGGATAGCCGAAATTCCCTCTGCAGTATTTAGGCAGAAAGTGTCGCTGTACCGGAACTTTATTTATGATGCAAAGGGTCATCTGCATCAAGATGAGCGGAGGTCTCAATGAACACAGTTTTTTAAAACCATTCCACTAATGAATGGTTTTAGTCAAAGGTCATTGTGCGGATGCAAGCTGTTCAGTTAGCATCGCTGTTGTGCTTTGAACATTTTGTTCCCTCCCTCCCTCACCCTCCTTACATGCATCAAATAACATTTTGACAAGAACGGAATGTGGTGCGTCCTAAAAGCATTGAAAACCTTTCAGATCTTACTTGTGCTCGAGTTGATCTCTTTGGGTGATCTAAAATCGTATGTTCGCGCTCGGATTCCTCTTTGCGCCAGCTATTCTCAATTCCCACCCGCATTGACAAATGACGAGCTGCTCAATATCTGCATCCAAGTAAGCTGCAACATTTCCAAATTCCCCTCCCTTCTGCTTCATTTGTCATATCGTCCTCTTACTTGTACACTTTAAAATGGACGAATTTCGTCTCTACATTTAAGCTAAACAGAAGATCGATTTTTAAGCATTAAAATCGGTGGAAAAGAAAACGTAACAACGATACGGCAACTTGTTGTAAATGTTTTCAGGCTAAGCTTTGATGCAAAAGAAACCGAAATTTGGATCGTTGCCAAATTCCAAACTTTCAGATATGTCATGGACTTTGTTATTTGAATACGCAACAAATTGTGCATCGTGATTTGGCAGCAAGAAATTGCCTTGTTTCGGGGGAGTCAGATGCACGACTCTGTGACGCACAACAACGACCACCGTTTACGGTGAAAATCTCCGATTTTGGTATGTCACGACGTTTATATGCTCAAAGCGAATACTATCGTATGCATTCTTCGAAGACCGTATTACCGGTTCGATGGTTAGCACCCGAATGTATACAATCCGGCAAATTCACGCATTCCTCTGATATATGGTACGCATTTTAAGTGTTTGCCTTTGCTCTTTTTTTTTTCGAGCAATTCATATAGGTTCTTAATGATAATTCTTTAAGAATTCACTGCCAATTAGTTGTAACGGTTAGAAAAAAATCATTAAAGAGTATATCGACGCATAAAAATTTAGCACCGAAATCAATCGATACACATACAATGCTAATAGAATAAGGAAAATGGATTTCATAGAATTTTTTTTTGATATTTATTAATTTATCTGATTAACATTAATAAGCAATAGCCTAAATTATCATACAGTTATAAAATTTTGAAGTTACTTAAGCTATATTTGATGGTTCGTGAGCATTTTTTTAGTTAATTGATAACCGAGAAGACATTTTATTGTTCGAATAGTCGCAAACATGAATAATCTCTTTGAAAATGAATATTCGCTTCGTTGTTTAATGTAGAAGATATTAACGTCGTATTGAATTTTCAGTGGAAAGAAAATTTTAAAAAATTTTTCTAAACTATTTTTTTTTTCTCGAGTGTCACAATGAAAATTGAAATGTTGATCTCATGAATGCGCATAGCACAATACTACATAGTTTTCAGGGCGTTCGGAGTGACAATTTGGGAAGTGTACACTTATGGTGAAGTTCCATTTGGCGAGCTATCGAATGGCGAAGTGGTTAGTGCGGTCTCGAACGGTGTACTTCTTACAAAACCGAAGAATGCACCCGAGGATTTATTCCAAATCATGGAAGACTGCTGGAAGATAGATCCCGAAAAAAGGCCGCTTTGCCATGATGTGCTCACTAGGCTTACGTTGTGCCAATAGCTAGCTGTTCATTACGTTTAACGCAAATATGCACCTCCTGATGCGCAATCTGTGGAAGTTCACTATCGTTTTTGAAAGAAGCTTATCTCGAGGATTTCCTTTTTTTTTGGAGTCCGAGTCATAGTAAGTCAGCTTCTCAACTCCCATTTCGGGATTTAAAAGCCAGAGTTCAAAGAGTTCACTTCAGGCCCGATCGCGGTTGGCGTCATGTCATCGTTTCCTTCGTCGGTTGCAGAAAGCAAAAAATATGTTAGAAAAAAAGCATAAAGTGATGATTTAGAGGTTGTCGGTGAATGGCGTTTCTCATAACGGCGTCTATCGCCGTTTTCCTCTCTACAATGAAACAGACTGTGAAATAATTTGACGGGTATGAAAATATGGCTCGCAAATTTCTAGAAGAGTTCACTTCAGGCCCGATCGCGGTTGGCGTCATGTCATCGTTTCCTTCGTCGGTTGCAGAAAGCAAAAAATATGTTAGAAAAAAAGCATAAAGTGATGATTTAGAGGTTGTCGGTGAATGGCGTTTCTCATAACGGCGTCTATCGCCGTTTTCCTCTACACTGAAACAGACTGTGAAATAATTTGATGAGTATGAAAATATGGCTCGCAAATTTCTAGAATTCATTGCTTTACCTTTTGGGCGTAAATCCTTCCACTGAAGGAATGCCTCTCTCTCTCCTACTTCATCATTCTAATTATTTCTCGAAATGTTTCTTGGTTTCCAATCCTCCGGGTTTGCTTTTTGCCTGTTTCTTTCCTACTGGTATTGTGATGATTTCAAAAGTGTTTTATTTATTTATTCCGCTATTTGCTATGAGAATACATAGCCCTTTAAAAAACAAGAAGTTATTGCCATTTGGACAGCTCATTATGTTTCATGTTGCTTTGTGCAGTTTATTTATCATGTAATTTCTGATTGTCGTAGTGGAATATTTCGTTTTAGGTAATTTACTTAGCAAATAAATTTTTGTTGTTAGAACACAATGCAACGTTTTATAGAACGCAATTTCGCGCACCATATCTCGTTTCTTCTACTATACCCTGTTTTGCGGATAATTCAATTTCCATTCTAAGCGATAAAATTACACAGTGCCTTAGCAGCGGTGTGAGAGATTGAATAACTCAGAATGCGAGAATTAGTTTACTGCCATCAAAACTTTAACGAATCTTTTGACTGAACACATAGAGAACCCAGACAAGTTTTTTCCATATTGTATTTTTGACGATAATTATTGTTTGTACAAAATGTTCTTTCAATCGTTGGATCGTCGTATAACGGCCTTTTCTTCTTGTTTTTTTTTCTCAACTGTAACCATTATGCATGATATGGTAAGCTTGAGAAATTCAATCCCTCCATAATTATTGTTTGTACAAAATGTTCTTTCAATCGTTGGATCGTCGTATAACGGCCTTTTCTTCTTGTTTTTTTTTTCTCAACTGTAACCATTAAGCATGATATGGTAAGCTTGAGAAATTCAATCCCTCTATCGTCCATGTCCCTCTTCCCTTCCATCTCCTACTTGGGCTATGTTGTAGAATGTTTATCAGTTTCCCTTATGTAATCCTGTTTAAGAGTTCGTTTCCAAAATTTCTCAAGTGCAACTAATTGTTCTATTGACATTACGAGGAATTTTTTTTGTTTTGCGTTTCAGAAAACCTCAAAATCAAATTATGTAATTTTAAAGATACTAATTCAAGAAAATAATATCTTTTATATTATTTATAAAAACAAATTTTGAATAGCATTCTTATGTTTATATATGTGTGCGTCTTTTTATGCAATTCCGACTTAAAATTCAATGTTTTTATAGAACTTGTTTACGATGGTTAATTCGATTTATGAGTGTTAACTCGTTCGTTCAACACACTATTTTTCTACATTCCTATATAATCAAAGATCAAAATGTGGGAATCATTTTATTCAAAAATTTGTAAATAAAAGACAAAATAAATGATATACTTCGAAGAAATGTTCACTCTTTTTTTCTCTTTCGCCTCTTTTTATCTATTTTCAGTTACACTCTTCACTTCTTCATTTATAAATACGAAAGCAAAATGCGTAAAAGAAATAAGAGGATGCAATTTTACACGAAGAATTCGCACCATATAAATAAATATTGTTTACTAATAGTCGCTTATTGCATTCATTAGATACTTTGTAAGGGTAAATTGTAATTGCCGAAAGATGAGTATAGTCGAAAAAAAAAACGAGAAGTAGACCATCTGTGTGATACTCTCAGTAATGAAATATAGCGAAAAGCATCGCCTCACAGAAGAGCCAATTCTAAAACAAAAACATCAACAAATTCGAAAACGACTTTGACGCTGAAATTAGTAAGCTCTTTGTAAAACATTACTCGAAACTTTTCAGCTATTTAGGATATAACATTAATGCATATGACCAGCATCTTTTAGATCGAACTGATATTAACGAGAACAGATATCAGAACTATCAAATTCTAGCTCAGAATCAAAGACCCTTATTGATAATCTGCAAGCACGGCTATCATTCTCCTAATCCCTTGAGAAAGAGTATTAAATAAGCTTATGATCCCAGATGCTAAGCTGTAATCTGCTGAATATTCATTTGTCGAACTAAGTTGTTGATTCATAAAATTCAACTAACAAATACACATCGTCGAAAACGAACATTTGTGTAGAGATGATGTGAAACCGTATCCGTATCGCAGTCCCACATGCATGTACCACCAATCCTTTAATGAAGACAATATCAGCGAATCAAAAAAACCAAATGAAATTTCGCTCTTCAAAAAAATAATTGATTAGGCGGATAGTGTTTTTTTGCGTTTGCGCGTTTAAAAATTCAATTTCAAATCTTGGCCGCTCTAAATTTTTCATTCATTTCTCTCTCCCCCTCCCTCTTTCTTTTTTCATATTGTTAACAACTGATAAGTGTTATCATTGGAGTTTTTTTTAAATCGTTGAATATAAAATCAGTTACAATGATCACTACACTAAGAGTTATATTTGGAAAATAGTGAATGAAATGATGATGAAATTTATGAAAAAAGGTGCTTACCATGTTGCACAAGTGAACATTACAAAATGAAAAAAAAAATAATTTTTTTTTGTTGTGGAAAATGTGGAAAATAAAAGAAATCTTAAGAGACCATATATGCGGAAAATGCGGAAAAAAAATAAAAGAATCTTGACAGCGATCATTTTTCATTTCAATATTTTTCGATTCAACGAATTGAGATTAAATGAATTTTTCAAAATTCGATTACATTATTGAATAAATAGGTGAAAGTTCTAAGCATTATTCGGAAATTGCACTAAACTTAAGAAATGAAATTTTCTGACTTCTCTATCAAAAAGAATTTTTTTAAAGCGAAATCCTGCCCGCAAAATTCACGCATTGAAAATTTAAGAATAATATCGTTTTATTTGGTGCACCAAATCGAAACGAACATGATTAGTAATTCCCTTCCGCCATTTTCATATCCCCCCACCCCTCCCATCCTCCATCCCCTCTTCACTTCTCGAAATTGCACACATATCGATTGGTTTATTTGCCTTTTCTAGTTTTGCTAATTCCCTACAGTAAAACAAAATGAAAACCTGGAAGAGAGGAAAAAAAACAAAAGTAGCACCTTGCTCCTTGGCCTCTTTGCTCTCCGATCACGACTTGCACAACGTATTTATAACGAGGAAGATTAAGCGCTGTAAACGAGTAAATATATCAAACAAAAAATGGGTCAAGTGAAGAACGCCATAATTAAGGTGACATTTAAAAAGAATACAATGCATTTCAATCATTACTTCAAAGTTTTGGTTAGAACGTTTGTGAGTTCAAATTTTTACAAAAGCAATAAATAACCCATAATTTGAGGAGAAATGATTTTAAAAGAATTGACTTAATGAATTTCAATGTTGTAAGGAAAACAAAGAGATGAACGTATAATTAATAAATGATATTTATAAAAAGTGTAACTTAAAGTGCATCTCCTGATGGAACAGTAGTTGTAAGGAGATGGCGTGATAATCTGAGAAAAAGACATTAATTTTTCATGAGTCGTTTAAAAAATTCGAGTTAATCAGCTTATGA
>JPKZ01002765.1:305206-377256 GCA_000803305.1 Toxocara canis | reverse complement strand
GTAATTTGTCCAGATGGGCCAGCAATCATGCGACTTCGTTCTCGTCCGGATTTTTTGGTACCGCTGCGAAACCACTAGGAACTATGTTCTCTAAGAAGGTACAATCACGTTCTTGGATGGCACATGCCCGCTTACAGCTTTAACACGAACCAGAGAATGCATTGTGCGACCGATCCGACGGTACACTGAACACGAAACTACAGTCGGGAATTACAACGCCTTTCCTCACAGTACACGCTATAGAACTCTCGAAGTGTACCCAGCAAGATTAATTCGCAACGAGATTTTCGTCGACACTATTCAGTCCAGCTTCGTTCGTGTTAAGCAGCGGCATCAGCGAGTCCCACACTGGAAAGTACGCGAGCTGATATTTATGGGAAATGATGCCGTCGTTTCTCTTCATGTGCCAGCGGATTCCCTACGGGAAAACGAGGAAAGAGGAGACAGTGTCGCGAAGTCGAAATGGTGCGAAAGGAGCTCTAGTTCAGCACGGACACTTGGCACCAATGGGCAGTGGGCCAGGCCAGCGACGATTTCATCAAATCTTTCGTCACCGCCTCAGAGCGGCGAAATGCCCTTCTCAGCCACTGTCTGTCGAGGTTGGACTAAAGGACGCTGGGCCCGTGCAGAGCTGTGGCACGGCCCCTTCCGACTTTCATTTGCTTGTTGTTTTTGCAGCGTGTTGCTACAGTTAACGTTCTATTTAGGTGTGGCGACTATCGTCGCGAAACGAGAAAAGAGCTGCGGATTTTTACACGAAGAAATTTAAAAATGAATAGTGCACGAATTTACGCTAATTACGACAACAGAAAGTGCAAGGTGTGATTCAGTTTCGTTCCCAGGGCTCGTGTCAGCAAAAAAGGAACATTGAATACACTGGGACCATCTGGGATTTGATGAATAAAAGTGTATGAGAAAGCTTACGCAGGAATTGCTCCAGCCATTGCCTTGAGAAAGATTAGGCTAACAAAGTAAATGGATCTGGTGATGTCAAAAAAAAGGCAAGGAAATCTTCTATTGGGCGTTACCGAACCCAGATAGGTATTTAAGCTACAAAGAATGCTTCACACGTCAGTTTTATCATGAGCTTTCGACAGTCGGGAAGTGTGTGTCGACTTCATCGATTATTCGTGCAACAGAGGTTAAACCTTCCGTAGTGCGAGCAGTTGTTCAATTTTAGCTAATTACGTTCATTTTTCTTATCGTTTTCTTATTGTTCGTTATCCGTATTTTTTGCGTGTTTGTGTTATGTCTTCGGGGGTGGGGGCTGGAATGTAGGAAGAGAGTTGTATATAGAGATCCGGAAGGGTGTATCGGTGTTCGATTACACGAAGGGATGGGTGACCAATTAACCCAATTCCCTTTCGGAATTTTTTGAATGACAGTGCTCTTTTGGAATAATATTAAGTCAATAAAATTTATGGGACAAACGCTACGTACTAAACTTTATAAGGCAATGATAATGAAAGAAGAAAAAGTCTTTTATTCCCTTTAATTCATAAGTTTGCGTCACTGGAACAGGACTATTGGGCAGAAGCGGACCGCTATATAGAGACGTGATGAGATGTTTTTCACTCTATACCAGGCGGTTGAGGTGCCTCCTTTCAGAACTAGATGGTGCCCCATCCCCCCACCTCCCTTTGTTTGCTGGAATTGTTGCTTGGCATTTTTTATGTAGTTCTTGGCCTCCTTTGTTCTTTTTGAACTAATACGTACGGTGGCAGATGGAACTGAACACGCAGGATGTGCGGAAAAAGATGAGGCCGATTTTAACGAAGTTGGGGAATAAGAGGAGGCCGGTTTAGGTGAAATTTGGGACTAAGATGAGGCCGATTTCGACGAGACGAAGTTGGGGCAGCAGTCGTTTTCTTTCCGTGATGTCCACTAGTCAGCTAAAGCTGCTTATATGCAGATCCAGCGACAGTGGACTTCGATCCCAGTGGTAGCCGATCTCAAAACAGCGACCGACACTGCGAACAACGTTGGAGGAATTTTTGAGTTCTTGCGACGTTGTTGTGGGAACGTTTTCGCAATGGGCGCAATGTGCTAAGTGCACTGTGCACTTCAGCGCGAGACACTGCACGGAAAGCTGCGGTTACGTCGTCTGTGGTTGTTTCCTTTGCGATTCAGCGTGTTTGTTTTATCGAACATATGCGAGACCCGCAACACAGAAAGTTTATAAAGTATTTTATTGCTCAGCATGGAAATATCTTTTTGAAGCCATTCATCATCAGTATAAGAATTACTGGAAAGGAAACTGCACAACACACTGCTCAATTAATCGCCGGTCTCCAATATGAATGGAATCGCCTAAATTAACACTTACTACGATTAGCCAGCCCCATATTCCACTCCTAACTGCCAAATTCATTTCCGATGAAGAATGAATCATTCAGATCGACGCCGCAGCCCCACAACAAGCAGTAGCGAGCATGGTAGAAAAAATGCAATGCGCCAATCGTGATGATGCACGAAAGTTCATATGCTTTCTTCCCAAAGATATCTGTACATGCCAGCCAAGAAAGAATGTTGCAGCGTGTCAGTGCGAAGAGCAGTTACTCGGACATCTCTTCACACTAAAGGAACATGTGCCCCCTCTTGAGACACATGAAATTCTTCTGAAGGAAAGTGATAGAACAGTGGAAGCGCAATTTAAGAATTCTATGACTTTGGAGGCACAGATTGACCTCCAAGGATTTCAAATAAGTACGGTAGCAGACAAAAACATCTGCGAAGTAACTAAGGCTAGTATTTCCGGATGCTATAGATGTCTCTCTGGAGCCTTAATAACTACATCATGCAAAACTAGTTTTGGAATAGCAGGAGCACATGTAGAATGTGAGCAAATACAGTTTACCTTGATGTGTGAAACCAACCCAAAAACAAGTAAAGTGGTAATCCATTAAGACAGAGCAAAACTCCAAAAGTCTTGCAATGTCCTTTGTCCAGGAGGAAGGGCTAGCTTCTACCTAGAAGGAACTTTAAACTACTTTGACGCTGAACGACTCTCAAGTATCTCTAGCATTGTAGCCGAGTTCAGAAATAGCGAAACACAGTGATTTGATACGTCGCTTCTCCTTGAATTCTTTAAATTTAACCTGTTTTCAATCGCTTCTATAGCGTTTGTTGCCTTTGGTTCTGTGATAGCGTGTCATGTTTGTTTCCGAAGGTGTCTTTCCCACATGAAACTCCGCCAAAAGAAATTTTCCCGAAAATTTCAATAATATTTTCCCGAAAATTTCAATAATATTTTCGTTCGCCTTCTCCCCGGAGTGTGACGAACGCGAACCAAGTCTTGAATCATCTTCAATTGCTTGTTGTGTGTGATGAAAATTAAAACATCGCATGGTCGTTGCTTTTTTGGCATTATTGTTACTGCATACATATGTAACGTAGCCTGAACAATTGCTAATGCATGAACGCCTGAATGATTCTTAAAGAAAATGTTGCTGTTTCGCATATATCAAAGCGCCGATGCTTTCCCTATTCAAATCCATTATCGTGACTGTGTCGTATATGTGGATTAGAGCACACATGTTATTTAAATTCTGATAATAACGTGCGTCGCTGTCACTATATAAGGAATGGTTTCTTTTCAATAAACATTCTTCCTCGGTTCAACGCTGCGTTCTATGTTTCCCCTCTCCCACATCGCACACACTCCCTCATCCCCCCCCCTTTGGAGGGTCGCGATTACGAACTAAATCGCTTAAGTCACCTTCGACGCCATTACGATTATAATCGCTTGCCTATACGACAGGCACTAAAATCTTCGCGTTGTCGATGCTATTTGCATCACCCTTGTTAGAAGGTTAAAGCTACTTGGAAACGTCGAGTACATACTACGTTGAAGTTGCGACTTCTCTCAAGTCCTACAAACCCGCCGCCGATCGCTTAGTTTGAATTGAATGCCCGAGTTAGACTTCGGCTACTTCTATTTGGCCGCCCCGCTCCGCCTTGGTCCCTTTGTGGCACTCTCCCTTTTTGTCTTCATTTCCGCTATATTTTTTCTCATAACTGCGAATGATTCGTTGATTTGCACTTACAGCCAACGAATCGCTACGACTGATTTCGCAAATCGCAGCTGGCATCCATTTGCCGTCGAGTACAGTCAGCGAATCGCTATGAGATAATTCGCGAATCGTGACAGGCGGTTTTCCACATGAATGGAACCACTTGAAGTTAACACTTGCGATTGGCTAGCACCGTATTCCACTCCTAAGTGTTAAATTCGCATTTCGGGATGGTATAATTGTCTCTCTGGAGCGTCAGTAATTGCGTCAAGTAAGACTAGCTTCGGAACTGCAGGGACGCACGTGGAATGTGAGCAGGTGCAGTTTGCCTTAAGATGTGAAGCCAGCCATAAAACAAATAAGACGGTTACACTTTAAGACAAAGCAAGATTCGAAGCGTCTCGTAACGCCTTTTGTCCAGGAGGAAAAAACTAGCTTCTACCTTGAAGGAACTTTAAACCACATGGACACCGAACTACTTTCGAATATTTGTAGCAGTGTAGTCGAAGTCGGAAATAGGGAAACAGAGACATTTGATATGCACTTTCTCTTTGTTTTCATTAGGTTTACATATTTTCTACCGCTTATGTAGCAGTTTTCGCATACGAATCTGTCATAATACGCCATTTCGGCATCCGAAGGTGTTTCGGTTACGTGATGCTCTTTCAAAATAGAAAAAATCGCAAGCGAAAGATACTCTTGGGTCCCCTCTGAGTGTCGCGATCGCGAACATTCGTTTGAATCACCTTCGATGTCGTTGTTGCTGTTCCGCATATCTAAATGTCAAATAAATGGCGGGATATATCACCGCATTTCTAATGTCAATCAAATATGTCGATACCGTCTCGATTCTGATGTCCATACGTACCGTCGTTATAAAAAAAGCCAGTCCAATTCCACTAAACAGTTTCGTCGTCTTCATCCTGTTTCTGTATCTCCCATCGCCATAGGCGCACTACCATCAAGGAGATCACATTCAAAACGCATCTGATTGAAGCTGAAATGAACAGCTTCTCATATTCACGAGCGGCTTTACATTCTCCACTTGGCCGGTCGGGGATGCGTCAGCGAAGCGGCTTGAAGCTCTTGTTTGCATCTGTAACTTTTTTATTCTGTAATGGGTTCATTTGGAGTTCAACTGCAGTTGTTCTCTTTTCAGTTAGTCTTTTCCGTTCGTTGTTCTTTTTCTATGACTGTGAACTTTCTTAACGTTGATACAGTTCGATTTGTAATTAGCGAGTCTTGTTAAGGCATTCTAATAAACTACTCGAGACTTGGCCTTTACCTTGGAGAAAACAAGGCAACAAATAATTTTTTAAACAGAAGTTCATCGGCCGACCAATATCTGCGCGCACTTAAACCGATTACTGTAGCGAATGAGCTTTGTTGCTACTCTTGTTACGATCAGTGAATCAAGAACACTGGATTCAGTAATTCGTTCGATCGTCCTGTGGCGTACAGAGAAAGGAAAGAAGTGTCAGTTGCAGAGGATGCTCGCTACTGCCGTTGCCAACGTTGTTCTTGTGGAGTAGCTGTGGGGGTGATCAGAGATGGGTGATCGTTATAGCCGCTATTTTTGTTGTAGGAGTAGTTGACCATACGGCGGAAGTCGTTGTCCGGATGGCAGAAGTACTGGAAATCGCGAATGGTCGGAGGAAGCGGTTTGAAGTAGCCGATTTCATCCAGTAGTGTGTTCGAACTGTAACGGCGGCTGTACTGAACAAAGTCTTGGGATGGTAACTCAAACAAGGAGTAATATTCAAGCCACTCACGTTCATCAATTTGTGGTTGGCGTAGATCCTAGCAGGTGGAGCACTCGCAATCTTCACAACGAATATCAGAATGCAATAGAATACTCGACGTGGAGTTACTAACGAAAAACAGATGAAACGAGGGTGACGATTTCAACGCGCGAGACTGTCGAACAGGATTACGGATGAGGTGAGGGTGACGATTTCCTTGTAGAGAGAGCTCCCTCAGCTTCCAGACCAGGCCGCTCCCTGGTCTTCGTTGAGAACGCGAATGAGGGGGTTGGGCTCGGGCAACTTCCGTTGCTCGGCCCAGCTCCGCCTTCCTTTCGGTTACTTCCGACTCCGCCTCGATTCCATCCTGACGTTTCCTTTTTTCGCTACCATTTCCGTCTGACTATTTTTTTTCGCTATCATTCGCTATCATTTCGCTATCATTCGAGTGTTTCCGTCTGACGTCTTTCCATTTTCGCTGATAATGCGTCGCTTTCCGCTTCTCGCTGGCGGCGCTGGGGCGGCTAGCCTCTTCATTTGTTTCGCGTTCTGATCACAGTTCGCAAGAATGTAATGTTGGTTCATTTCAGCGATGACAGTCCAAATGTTTCGGGGGACGCGAAAGAGAAAATCGTTTCAAGCAACATTCGAGAAAAGCATGCGGTGTTGTGGAAATTGAACATTATGAAACGTTTGACGTAGTCACAACAATTCTGCAAAACTAAGACTGGCAAAGTTTTCTGCTGAAACCAAATGAACTGACAGCGAGCTTTTTGAGCACAACACCTTACTTCCCGCTCGTTTTTGCAGATTGCAGAAGCAGTTTCACGATAAATTTCGAAACTTTTCCGGAAAGCTCGATACGTTCCTTGGCTGAGCGAGAGGTGGCAACATCAGAAAATGAAGATCATAGCAGCGAGCACAGGCGAAATTGGGTGATGTTGGGTCGGAGAGAGTGACCTTTGATCGATAACAGCAACCAGTCGCCATGCAGAGGGAGCAGGAACTATAGGCGAAAGAGCCTCCCCTTATGTTCGCGACCTGCACCGCCGTCCCCCATCTTTCTTCAGCAAACTAATGCCTGAGTTGAACTTAAGCTGTTTCCGTTGGCCAGTCCAACTCCGCTTTCAATTCCGCCGCTTGTGGCGCTCGTTTTCGATTCCGTCTCCACCTCCTTATTCTACATCCCCTTTTGCGATCATTTCCACTTTTCAGGTGACTCGGCAGTTTCACCCCCGCGGTTTGTTTATGTATAGTCGACAAGGCAAGGAAAAATAAATGAAGCACGAGTGACAGCCAAAGGTAAGTGGGAACGTCGACACACGATGCGTTGAAGACACGGCCTTCCTTAGGTCGTAGGACAAAGCCACCCTTCGACCCTTCGTTAGAATGCGAACGCCCGAGTTAGACCCGAGCTACCTCCGTTGACCGGTCCAGCCCCTCCTTCATTTCCGCTGGTCGTCTTCGATCCCGTCTTGGTCGCTTTATTTTTACCTTCTTTTTTATACTGGTTTCCGCTACGTATTTTTTCACTTCCGCGGTGGTTTTCGCTTCTAGCCGGTGCCACTGAGACGGATGGAGTCTTTCTGCCATCAAGTGGCAGTGACGATTCGCAAATCGTGACAATTGCTTCAACGGTGCAAAGGTGTAAAATTCACACAATGAGGAAAACACCATATAATTCTTAGTTTCGAACAGCTATATTTGCAAAACACATGTAAGTGCAACAATGCCGCTCTTATTTTCTCTCGAAGTGCACCTTCATCGTTACCATCTATGGATAACGCTATTTATCTGTACTATATGCTCCCCTCCCATGTTGTGGTCCTTGTCCTCGTGCATTTCTAAATTTCTACCGTTGTCCACGCTGCAAAATATTGATGGCTATAGTTCAACCGTGACAATTTTCCTATAGTTCAACCGTGACAAAAAAGGAAGAGCAGCAGTCCATAGACTGGCCCCTTCCCCGCCAGTTTGATGTATGTTATGAAAGGCGTCCCCTCGACTTTCCTATGTTTCACCTAGAGACCCTGTTGGCCACCCCATTCTTAGCACCTTACCAGTAGGGTTATCTACCTGCGAACACTAGTAGCGTTTGAACGGCCTTGATCCCTTTCACTATCACGATCATCGTGATACCGATTTCAGACGGTTATAGCCAGCTGGAACCCTGAATCAGCATTCACGCCCACTTCTTACACTTTTCTTGATACGCCCATTTTGATCATTTTTTCTTCACTTCGCTGTTTAGTTTCTTAAAATTCACAACTTTTCTCGCGATAAGCCGCTACAAGATTCAGTCATCACTTCCACTTTAGGTGTAAGTGTAAAACAGAGAACGATGACCTGGGGTACACAATGAAAAACTAACCGCGTCACATAAGAGCTGTTGACGACGATAACGAGGATGTGACGAAAACAGTGACGCCGTTATGAAGATCCCCGCCAGCCACACGAAGAGAGATAAAGGCAAACAAAAATGAAATAGCAATATCAAATCAGCTTAAGAAATTTGAACTATACGGTTTAGTGGAGCTTTGAGCGAAATTTTCAACAGTGTAACATTTTGCTGAGGAAGACAGCAAGATTTTGAGCGAGATTAGAAGCAGCAAAACGCTGGAGAATGTGAAGCACACCTGCAAAAGACTATTTTCTGTAAACATCAGGGTTGAATGATGAACAAATTAAATTTGAATTGGATTGACAGAGGGGAGAAGATGCGACGGGGCCATGAATGTCGACGTAGAGGCTGATGGGGACGTTAGCGGATTGAAGCGACGGGCAAAGAACGGCGGATCTCAAATCGGCTCCCAATGAGGACAACTTCGTATGAATTTTATTTTCTTCCCGCGTTGTTGTGCGGAACTGTTAGAGACATCATTCATCGTGAAAGGCAGAAGGATTTGATCTATAGAAGCTGGCTGCAAAACGCGGAGCTTTGAATATTAAGCGCTGCAAAAAAAGGATGAATAACCAGCGTGAAAACGGCTTCGGTGAAGCGGCGAAAATCAAAATATCTCGCAACGATGAGTCAAAGAGCTTCTTAATCGATGAAAGCAAAAACACGAGAAACGCCGAGTGAATTCTGCTCCCAGGCATCCATTGTCGAGTACCGCTGGCCAGTAAGTCCGGCCAATTTTCTTAGACCAACAGCGATAGCAAGTAATAGACCGAAACAGGACAGCAAAATAATTGACTAAAACGGGACAGAAAAACGTCACACTTAATCACGACATCCGATACAAAGAACAAAAACAAAACCGACCGAAGCGAGACCAAATCACACCACCAATACGAGACCAAAACTAGACAGCATAAAAATATGAGATCGAACCCGACAGCCAGTGCGAAACTGGCAGCGAATCGCCAATGGCATCCGCTTAAAAATATCGATTCAGCTTCTGTTTGCCGCCGACCCTAAACTATTTTGCAAAAACGCAGTTTTTTGCAACATCCATTGCAATCAGACGACGGGCAGCGTGGGAAAGAACCGTATTAAATGGAGGCGCTAAGAAGGATCGACATTGGTGGAGTATGCCTCACTTGGGTCGTTGCGGCCCTCCCAGTCAACGCCGCACATCGTCGTCAACCGACACCGTCGACAACTGGGTCCTCATTCTCACGAACCTCCGTTGTCGTCAATCGGTTCCCCAAGCGGGTAGTGTGGCGATGTGGGATACTCGAAGTCAGAACGTGTTATCACTAAAACACCACTGGCAGTAATGCTCCTTTCATTTCAAAAATAATATTGCACCGCCCGATACACCATCAAAACAGCAGCAGGAATTCATAGCAAATGAAAAAGCTTGTTACTGGGCGATATAATAGAACAATTCAATAACTTCGCTATCAATTCGGCCTAAGTGACTCTGCAGAAAGCATCTGTGGTAGAATAGTTTGCACGCATTTTCCGCAAATGATATCAAAATCATCATTGACTTATCTTTCGCCGTTATAAACTGAATTCACGTTTGCGTCTTAAGGCATCATCATTGTTGTTTGGCCCGTGATGACATCAGTGTTGTCGTAGCGTTCCGAAGAAAACCTCATCCAATAACATTCAAGGCAATCATGTTCTTCTCAATAACGCCAAATCCTGAATAATGGTGGAACACATTGAAACTTGCTAACAGGAACTATATCCATGAACCTTTCACCCGCAAAGTTCACTGCTCGTAGAGCAAAACCCAGCAATTTCGGGGAAGTTCCTCAACGCTTTCAAGTGCCACTATGCTGGCTCACTAGGGTACCCTATCCTCATAATATAGGACAATATTCCGCATTATTTCCTCTTACGACTTCATGACTAATATGCAAGATTGCGGAAAATCGAGCACAAAATACGAAACTTGACTTCAGTGCGTTTTACGTAGTAGGTTTTGGGCCGAGTTCTCTTGCAGGAACACATAAGTGGACGTTCAAACGTTCACTGAACCAAGCCATAAAGAAGTTTTAGTATGATGCTGTGCAGTAAATCCACTTCCCACCACATTGCATACCATATGCGGGAAAACAACTGAAAAAAAGATAGACCTCATCCAAATTTGCACTATTTCTGCTCGTTTTTGCGCGCTTTTGACTGCCTTCACGTAGACTCCTATTTTTAAAGTAGTGACATTAGCAGAGCATTTTCGTTCTTATCAGCGTCTCTGAAATAGCTCATCGAAATAACAAAACAGTTAGAATGAAAACTTCTATAGCGTTCCACAAATCATATGAGTTCCTGTCGCCAAAGAAATTTCGGCCACTGTTTCCAGCAGTGACGACAGGCGGCAAAATACGGCGAAAAAAGTTGATGCGATCCTGGCGAGCAGCTCATCTTTTGGCTGTTTTTTTTTTCGGTCCATCAACACGCAGAATGGAACTAGTGCTAAAGGGCAGTATTCATAACCCCGTAGTGGTGCTGCACAACTGGTTAGGCTCTTCGGCTGGCTTACGTTTGCAGAGCGCATCATGGCGACGTCGCGTCGAAGCGTATGCACTTGTCTGTCCACGTATCTGTTCGTACGATATTTTCATATCAAATTTAAAACCAGTTCGACGACCCTGGAGGCACTAGCGGCTTGGTAACAGAAAAGCAAATCTCGAGTGCGAAATTCTTGTGAACCGTCAAGTTCGTTAAAATATGAATTTTTCTTATGCAGTTGTGAATGTGCCTACACTAATGGGTATGTCGCTGATGCGCAAATTCTTCCAGCTTCCTGGTTATTCACTTATTATATGTTATGTCTGCCTGCTGTTAGCTATACCAGAACATTATCATTCACGGCATTCGTTTAAAAGAAGAGTCCTCTATGCAGTCATAGTTTAAATGTATAAATTTCTAAGGCACTATCCGCATTCTTCCAGAAAAGCATATAGTGATTGTAGCACAGAATATCAGAGATCATGGTTGCCTCCCCAATCATTAGTGCGACCACGAAAGAAGGTATAACTTCCACGGTTGGTCCCATTCATGCTTCCAGATGCTCCCGCCGCCAGTAGCAAACCGGAAAACATGAGAAGGACTGCGCACAGAAAGTAATAAAATTTTAGGGAACGGCGAGTCAGCAAGTGGCGGGCCATTCTTACGGTTCTCACGTTTTGCCTCCGCCAAGACTAAGAAATCAGTGTGTGAGTGGTCTGCAATACCTGGCGAGTCTGCTTACGATAATGCCATGGGTGAAGGCGTGACAACCAAATGATGGTGCGTTTGGCTGAGCGAAATAATGAAACAAAGAATCGCAAAACGCTTCTCTAAAGATTAAAAAACAGTTCACATATCCATCGATATACACACCTCATTTTATTCCTAAGAATATGCTCATACGATACTATCACTGCTTTTGAAATAGTCGCTGTAGAATGGCTGCTATGAATTTGGAACATGGATTTAGTCTGCCACAGACTGCTTAAAACAAATGCTGGAAATATGGAAATATGGAAATATGCAACATTAGCAAAAAGCACTATTTTAAAAGAACTGACTGTTGCAAATCTAATCTTTATCCTTTTTTCACAATTCTCTTCCGTTCACCTCGCTTTAAAGGTTAGTCTTCAAGATCAACATCCTTCTAAGGTTCTTCAAACTTGTCCCAGAACTGAAAAAAGTTTTCCTATATCGTGGGTAAACGAAAGATCTGCAATGGCATACTCACCACAAAAACGTGAGAAGGGAAGAATATGAACCCGAGGATAGCAGAAGGAAAGTAGAATGAGGGAAAGGATGGAAGATGCACGCTTATTCGTGAACTTGTGTTAACTCATGCTCATGCTTGACGCAATAACCATTTCCTTGCGCGATGGAAATCGACCGATGGAGAGAAGTCATCACGGCTTCGCCTCACGATGTAGCAACACTTCTTTTTCATTCTCTGATTCACTTCAGCTTCGACAAAATAGCAAAATCAGTCATTGAATACAGTTGCTCACAAGGTCTGTTAGAACTCGAAGTATTTGTCACTAAACCTTATACAAACGATATCGCAGCGGTCGAGTAATCGTGCTTATGCACAAGCTTCACTTCGATTTCGTTCAAATGCCTGAAATTAAGAAGCAACTCAGAGTGGAAAATGTGCTGAACAAAGTTTTGGAACGCTTACCTCAGCAAAGAGTAGGATCAAAGACTTGCGTTCAGTAAATTGTTGTTGGCGGAGCTTTCGCAATTGGCAATTGCAGTCGCTGAATCGAATATCACAGCACGGTAGAATATATGACGTGTAGATGCAGACGTATTTACAGCCGAGATGAAGACGACGATCTCTTACGAAGCGAGATTCCCCTCCGCTCCTCCGACCAGGCCGCCCCGGTTCTCCTTTAGAATGCGAATGCCCCAGTTAGGCTGAGGCTGCTCGGGCTGCATCTGTTGAACCTCCCCGCTCCGCCTTGATCCCTTTGTGGCACCATCCTTTTTTGTTTTCATTTTGTTCACGTGCGCTTTGCCATCTGTGAATGAATCGCTAACTTGTACTTTGAGTCAGCGACTCGCTGCGATCGAATTTGCAAATCGCAGCTGGTAATTTTTGTCACTGAGTACATTCAATGAATCGATACGATCAGATTCGCGAATCGCGACAGAAAGGTTATCCAGCAGTCGAAAAGTCTTTTATGCTACTGAAAGTCTAGAGGGTGTAAACACATAATTGCACTGCCATCCAATCCTCGTTGGAGACATCTTTGACGCTATAACAAAAACCACTTGTCAACGAGAGTTATTTGTAACATTGCTGATCAGGAGAAGTTTTGCAAAATGATTCACTCTCACCTTTGAACAATGTAGCTCAAGCTTGTCTGAAGCCTTCAGCGGCGTTGGGATTAGTTTGCCACGATAAAACAGCTGACGAGCACGACATCAAACTTAATCACGAGAGCGATTTTTGAAAACTACCAATGAAGCATACAATTACAATGAACCGAGTGAGCTGGTAGGATTACATCGAAACCAGCCGTTAAAATTTTACAACTCATTAAAAAAAATGTGCAATGTTTCGCCCCTAAAACGATAGTTAGATTAATGATGGGTGTCAGCGAGTAGATAAAGGAGATCAGGATCCTTTCGACGAGCGGTATAAATAATACGATCAAAAGCGCATATTCTTTAAATCGCTTTACTGCAGAAAATGTGAATCACTGGCAAGTAACGTTATTAAAACGTGCAACAAAATTAACAAAACATAAATAGCAGTTTGGTAAATCATTTCACACCAGTCACTTCCATTTCTGTTTTATGAACAAATAAAATCCATTCTAGCATCACAGCTTTGGCTTTTCGTCTAAATAGCTCACAGAGCACAGCTGTGATCCGAAGCTAGAATTGAATCATACAGTTTAATTCAATTCCATGAGTCATTTTGTTCAACGCAAAACAAACACCAAAATATTCATCCTGAAAGCGGTACACATACTTCTTCTAAGAGACGAGTACCTAAGCGATTTGAGGATATACCTTTCGATTCATTCAGCACAGGAACATATGCGAGGTTAGCGTTTCTGATCGCAATCGAAAGATGTTCGATTGTTTTGATATTTCCTTCCAACCTTCATAGAATACACGATCTAATTGGAAAATAAAATTTCAAATGCTTCTGTACCCAAACTAAGCAGGAATTTGAGGCAACTGCATAGCATAAGAGGAACACCATTGTAAAACTCTCGTGTGAATAGCTACAGGTTGATTAGGAGCGCTTTTAGCACCGCTTTTGTCACGATGACGTCTTTGGGAACAAAGCTTAAACAGCAGTTGACTCACATTGGATACGTCGCAGCAAGCCGACCGACAACGGGTGTTATTGAAAATGTCGAAAGGTAAAAGCGAAAAATTTTCAGAATCCCACAGTCTTACACTAAGCATATATGGTGAGAGCAAAAAAAACGAACTCTGCGAAGCAAGCGGATTTCAAATTCAAACATTGTATAAACATAGCAACAGCGGGAAGCGAAAACTATTGGCATTGTATTTTGCTTTTCTTTTAAAGTCATTGCTACTTTCTAGCCTCAATGTTTCCGACAAATCGGTTTCAGGAAACTTGTCCATTTTTTCATTTTTTTTCCTCTCTCTGAGTATCACGTATCGACTTCGGCGAAGCCTTTGTAGTTAAGGAATGCTAAAGCGCCTGCCAATTAAGCGAACAGTTGAACATCTGATTTGATCTGCAGCAGATTCTCGATCTGCCCCATGGAAGTGCCATGCGGCTAATGAACAGTAATGGGCTAACTCTTCAATTTTGCCTTCAGGTGGACGAAGTGAAGTTCATGCTTCAAACGGCGGCGGTTCGTTTGAAGCACAAACAGCAGCGAGTAATTCGCATAAATTTCCGCTCTGTTCTCTGCAGGCTGAATAACAACTTACGGAGGGTTGCACATGTAATACAGTTTGCGCAAGTAACAAATGTAAAAACAGTACTGCAAACAACTATTCGGCGTAATACAGTATTCACGAGAAAACCACAGTGATCAAACTGCGCCACTGCCGCTTCCTCTAACATTACGAAGTCATACGACATGACCGTCCAGATATGAGAGTAAATTTATCTGTGACAAAATCGGTTAAAAAACGCTGAGGGGGAACTCAAAGTAGGGCTTCGAACATCTTACTGGATCGTTGAATTCGTGCTTCGCCGTAGGGTAAAGCCACGACCCGACATATAAATAGCAGCATTCGGAAAGGGGAGAGTAGTGGGATGGGGGAGGAGATAGGAGGGGGCAGGAGGGTGGAAGCGGGAATGTGCAGTTGCGTTGTGTGACATTTGCAGTGGCAAAACGGATGATGGCCTATATCGGTGTCAATTGTCGTACCGTGAAAGATTTGTTGGCTATGATCGGGCGCGTCGAAAAAGGCTCGAAAATTTTGGGAATTCAAAACAAGAGTTAAACCACAGTTGCTTCTGATCAGCGTGGCTAAAAAGTTCAACAAGAAACTTCGATGTTCCGGTTAAGTTCAAAGATGTGTATGTGTTTTTGCTTTTGAGATCCGCTCACTCCGTCCGCTCAAATTCATGTAATCTTTGCCCTGGTGGCTTACTGGATACCGTAGGACATTTCCAATAAATCAAACATTTCGATAGATCGTTCATTACCAAAACGAAATGGATCGTCAACGTTAACTAACAAAGGAAGATTTCGAGGAGCAGAATCCAACGAACCAGGCGAAACCGGACCACGATCGCTTCGAAACTGTTGAATACTGCATAGGAAAAATCCTGCCCAATGGTAGGCTTGTAGCGAAGTCCTCAACGACGGCATATGACAACAGTGAAAAACAGAGGCCTGCAATAATTTCCGTTGCATTACTTTAGGATTGTTAGGCAAACACAACATTTGGCCTCTTGTAGCACGATGAACACTTTAATTTCAATCTGCACATTCCCGCATCAAATTTCTCCGATATTCTCTTCATTTTTAAAGTTGAGTCAGATATGTTTCGCAATCAGTGTCTCTAATGAATGCGTTCTTTTGTGTTTCCACATTAGTGAGCGTATGCGAGCTTCCATGCTACCGTGTCAGCACCACTTCACGGCTACGTAAAGCAACGCAACTTTACCATACAGCGTCGATGGGAATCCATGACGCATTAAAACACTCGCACGAGCACACCGTGAAGACCGATTTACCTACTTTTACGAGGCGCACAACGATCTGCCATCGATCAAGAAAACCACCAATCTGACAGCATTATTTAGCTATCTGTTATGTAATGCTCTCGTATTTCGTTGCCTCAACGTCTCATGCAAATACACTACGAATTGAAGCTCTCTAATATTAAATACAAATATTAAACACTCTACACCCTTTCTTTCCACCCAACAGTTTTGCCTCAAGCATAAATGAATATACCAATGGCTGTCAAATTAGTGCTTCAATTAACTGAAACCATTAAGTACAAGTAAATGTGGTTGTTGCTGGGCGTCTTTTACTGCACGATTCAGTTTATGATGATGATTTGTTGCATATCTTGATCCCTATAATATCAGCAAGGCTTTTTTTCGAAAAACTTCTAAGAGAAAGCCAAAAGCTCTCAAAGCAGCGCGATGAGGGTAAACAGAGAAGCGAGGGAGAGGATAGCGGGTCCTTAAGAGACTTAAAGGTCCTTCAGTGATTTTTTGAAAATATCCCGGTTATTTCTTATCTTCGATGTTTTCTTAGCAAATAATAATTGCGAGCAGCATGCCGCGCAAAAAACGACGGCTCATGCAGCGCACTTATGTAGTGCATGAGAAATAACCGACACGAGGAATGTGTGCTCCAATGGATGAACACAGCAGTGAACAACTCCTAGAAATCGCAACTAAACTACAGAGGCATGTCGACATTAGTTGAGGTACGTTTAGGTACGGCAGTACAATGAATTACATTTAAATTAAACTGCCAAACTGAATTACACTCAAGACAGTTGGAAGACAAACCTTGAGCAATATTAACGACGCCCTCTAGTTCTTGCTCGAGCGGTTTTCTGGGAACGACATGACCAGTTATTACACTTCTAGACTCCGTGTTCAGATGGTATCACAATTATTTAACGGTTTTCAGTACATTTGAGCCATTGATTATGCGGTGCCGCCTATAACATATTCCTCAGTTCACTCGAAAATATTAAAAGGAGATAACCAATCAAAGAGCAAAACATTATACTTGAATTTCCTCATACAGCGATCCTCTACCTTTTTCTCTGTACCTGTTCCGCTCTATTCTGAGCTAAATTCAAAAAAAACAAGTAGCAGCAAACGTTGCATTAATGAGATCTTAGAATTTCTTGGCCTGTCACGTAACTGCAACATCGCTATAGTGAAAGACAAATATAAGGAAGCAAATAAAATCAGCGTCCGTGATGAAGGGACTTAAATGAACGAGCCTGAATTAATCTTTATGTGCAACAATTCTTACAAATTGACTATGAATTCCTTTACGTATGCTAAAGTGGCTATTTCGCCCTTTGATTATTCAATCCTATCGTAATCAGAAAATTCACACTAAAAACGAAAAAACAAAGCAATGAGCACACCGAACATCCGCCGCATAATATCTGTGTGCTTTCAGAGCGATTAGACTAGTTCCTTGTTTCGCTCAAATGCACAATATTCAATTGCAGGACGAAACATTAAAACCAAAGTACAAGAGTCCTATTAGCTTGCTTTTACTGCCTATGAATTTATGGAAGCACAAATGTTTGAGAACCCAAAGAAATTTCCTTTAACTGAAAGCTAAAAAATATCTAGACGTCACAAAATGAAAATTCGA
Organism: Toxocara canis; assembly: GCA_000803305.1. Classification (NCBI taxonomy): domain Eukaryota; kingdom Metazoa; phylum Nematoda; class Chromadorea; order Rhabditida; family Toxocaridae; genus Toxocara; species Toxocara canis. The sequence goes on along the minus strand of JPKZ01002765.1, from coordinate 359,789 downwards.
TGAATTGTTTGCGGTCACAAACAACTCATTCACTTCATTACATCCCATGCAACAGTTATTCATTTAATTGTTAATGTTTACAAAATGCGACATAAATATAGTGCATCTCGCTTACAAGAAACGATAATGCAAAAAGTTCATCTATGTAAACGACTAAAAGCTAAAAAATATCTAGACGTCACAAAATGAAAATTCGATGAATTGTTTGCGGTCACAAACAACTCATTCACTTCATTACATCCCATGCAACAGTTATTCATTTCATTGTTAATGTTTACAAAATGCGACACAAATATAGTGCATCTCGCTTACAAGAAACGATAATGCAAAAGTTCATCTATGTAAACGACTATATAAACAAAATCTTTTCATCAGATATTGGCATTATTCCGGAAATACAAAATTTGATAAAAGCAGACAAATGAATATATCATCGGCAAAATGCTACCAGATCTTTAGTCTGCATTTGCCAATATGCCTTTCCCTCTTTTTATTCGCACAATCAGTAAATTCGAAGCGATCATCAAGCAAGAACGATAATAATTAAAACTTTGTTGACTAAAAATTAAAATGAAAACGAAACCTGGCGGCTTCGGTGCCAATTTCTTGATGCACAGCGCTGGTATCTGTATGCATATCTAACGCCATCGATATTTCCTCAACAACGAGCAGCGATAAAGCAAAGTTCGAAAACGAATCGATCCCGAAATCATGAAACAAGTGATTCCGAAGAAAAATCACAAATCATAGGAAGGCTGTATGTAATTAAACAATTCTGCTATCTTCAAAGAACTCTTCAGAAAATGACGTTGGAGAAACAAATTGGAGCTAGCTATTCACAAAATGACCGAACATAACAACAATTTTCGATTCGAGCCTTGTTTGCTTCACCAAACAGGAAGCAGATGACACTGTTCTGTACATTTTTTGTGCAAAAGATGTTCTAAAGCAACGGCATTTTTAATGACTGCTATTTCAATATATCAACAAAATTGCACACACACATCTTATCAATTTTGTACGGCAACAATATTATTTATTGTTCGTCTGTATTACGGATACATTGCTATCATCATGCGATTGATGTAATAGGATAGGCCACTCTCAACTGAGTTTATGCACCATAAGGAAATTATCCGTAATAAAACTTTTGAAGCAACGCTTGGGTAGGTAACAATGAAGAGGAGACATCTTCTTCGAAGGGTTAGTTTTAGCGTTTTTTTCTCTTCTGCATTCTTTACCGATGTCGATAAGTTGTACGGTAGAGAAGCGGTTGAAAAATTACAGATCATTCACAAGTCTCTATCAGATACGACCATTTCTCTAGCAATCTTGTTAGCAGTAGAAGTACTAAATGAGATGACACGATTGTTGAATGAAACGCGTTTAACATATGTCCAAACACACACTGCTGTTAACCCTACAGCGTCACATTTCTAGCTAGACGGCCAGACAGAATTAGTTGCCAAATATGCATATTTTATTGTATTACAACTTATCATAGTTGTAATACGATAAAAGCTATATCACATTACCTACCACGGTAGACCTGACGTTTCAGTTTAAAGTAATAACTTTCCCTATAAAAAAACGCCTGAAGTTTGGAGGCATTCTTTTATTATCCAAGAGGGAGCAATCTAGAGCACTATCACAAACCTACTCGTACCGAAAGCACATTCGGGCGAAAATTACATTCTTGTTGACATTTATTGTTTTCGGTCAGCGCTTTTGGTTGGCGCTCGTTTCGGAAAGGTGCTACAACCATATGCCAATCAGCAGGGTTTTCGATATGTTTCTGATGTACAAAACAAAAAATCCTGATAGCCTGTCAAGCAAAAATCGACTGAGTTACAATGGTACTGAATGCGACGAGAGCTGTACGCAGAAGTCATGCGACTTTTCAGTCACAGTATAGCAGTGCAATGGTTCAGGGTAATTGAAGCATTGCACTGCTATGCTGTGACTGCGTTAAACAAGTGGGCACACTGCAAAACTACCCTAGGAAAAATTCAGAAACGAAATAATTGATTGCACAGTTCCTTCTAACGAATGCTTCACAACATGATCTGTTTGAATACATTAAACTTTAAAAGACATTCCATGAAAGCCGAAATTTGTAATAGACTATGCGTTGGAAGGCAAACGAAACGATGTGAAGGGGAATAGAAGGAGTGCGCATTAAAGCAGCCTTTTGTCAGCAAGTTCCTGATTTGCGTAAAACCCTCAACGAATCACTGCTCACTCGGGCGACTTGTCCGTATAAAAATTATTTCATAATAGAAATTATTTCATTAACTTTACCTACCCAGTGCAACTAACGCATTTGTTTGATAGGATATGATAAGATGAAGTTGAAACGTTAAGGTGAAACAAAATAAAGTAAGAGAGAGAATAAGATCGAGAAACTGAAAGATTACAGATCTGCTCTGAGAGACGGCTTATGAATAGAGCGAAAGGATGCAACGACGAAGGAAGCTTTAACAGAAAGGTAGTCTGAATCGCATAACTATACATGACACATTATCGCTCTTCACACCAACAACTTTCATAAGCGTGGTGCTGCTCAACAATACCGCAATTTTTTTTTTTCAATCTGTCTAAGCTAATTTAAAACACACAAATACGCGCTGCTTACAGCCGCGTTCATCTTTTAAGATGTTGAAGAAGAACAGAAAAAGGCGAACTTTTGTTCAAACAATCTACCACCTTCGCTTTGCAGTCAAAGCGTGCAACTTTTTTAGATATGTAACATCTAAACAATATAACACTGCAAACGAGAAACACATAGGGAGAAACCAATAATGGACAGAGAGCAAATTGGGCTTTTTGATCACCAGAAGCTCACAAATTATCTACACTATATTGCAGTGCATGCACATTTTGCACCTCAAAAAATAACGGAGAGTATGCGAAAGGCTTCTTCACCTCTACAGTTTTTGACCATCCCATGGCTGGCTGTACGCTCTGTTTCACGCATGCGAAATAATCGATTCTGTAAGGCGCCGTTTTGCTCTTTGTTTTGCCAACAGTCTCACACACGAGTGCATATAGCAAGCAGCTGCGCTTAGCTCAACGGCGAAAATGCGCATGCATACTTTCTCTTGCTTGCATTGTTCAGTTTGGTAACGCAGTTAAGTCATCAACATATGCAAACGAATAGCTGGCAGCTAGGTGATACGATACAAGCCATCGTAACTTTTCACTCAGAACAGTCACTTTCATAGATGGCTTATAAATAATAAAGCAAATGAAAGAAACAGCTTGACGCAATTCCTGCACAAACGACTTGTTTAACTGCAAGACGTAACCCGAATGGCTTCGAAATGCGTGCAGGTTTTCTGACTGTTTTTAACGACTCCCAGCGTGATCGGTAATTAATGAAACAACACCTGCCATAACTTTCATATATTAGATGACGCAAAATTAGGACCACATATAGAGAAGTCGTTGTCTGCTTTAAATAAATCGAAGCGACGCACAAGCGAACATGCAGACGATTGCTTTGCAACAAATTTGGCTGATTGGCACTTTGTTGCAATTTCTTCGATGTGATTTCTCCAGTGAAATATCATTAATTTAAAGTAGCTGATGCAAAGGCTGTTCTAGCAAGGTTATTTCCTTAGAGAAGGAAGGGCTATACCTTATGAACAGAATTTCGTGAGGAGACCCGTGTAAGTCCTAAAAAGTAGCAGTGTTGACAGACATGTAACACTTGGAGGATTCATGCAAACGAATTCTGCTCAATCAGCACACACGACCCGCGAACTTCGCTTATAACAGTTGAACTCTAGCATCTAGCGTGTTATTCCATCAGTGATGCGAACATCAGCAATTGTCGTTCTCAGGTGGAATTGCGCTGCGTTCGTCGTTCAAAGAAATCCATTTGGAAATGAGACACGCATTGGTGTCAAAATAGTGACATTTCATGCGAATATCATGTGTGCCTTCAAATAATCATGTGTCCATTCCTCACTTCAGCAGTCTCTTCTCTTCAGCTTCCTCAGAAAAATCAGACTTCTTGCTGCTCATTGTTCCCTCTAATAGATCACAATAGGCAGTTCAGCATCTCCTTGATATTATGTACACCAGACCGCGAACCAGCAACAAATTCTGCGGATATAAAGCTTTGGTAAGTCCCTTACCGCTTTGACAAGGCGACTTTTGAACGATTTTATGCTTATTGCAAAAATTTTGCCCAATGTTTTTTTTCAGTTGTTGAATCACCGGTAGATGTGCTACATTCGAGCTAATCACCAGTCTGCAATCCAGCAAAGCCCAAAATTATTTCACTGATCTCAACGAAGTCCTTCAAGATTCAGGTATATTCATTTACACTCATCATTGTATTTTTCAGCGCATGCAAGCCTCCGTGTCATTTAACTGCAGCAGTGTGCCGTGTTTGCCGATCAACAGACCGAATGAGACCCGAAAAAATAAGCGACATTCGAACAGAAAATGCTGCACTAAATTCTGTCACATGAGACTAAAACCTCGCAATACTCACCTCTTAATTCCTGCACTTTTCTCAACGTTTTTATTTCCCGAAACAGCTTTGGAAGTGTTGGTTGAGCATTTGTCTCAGCCCTCCATCTCTTTTTGTCGCACCTCTGTGGTGTTAGCGAAACGCTTTCTTTTCGAGTCTTTTTTTCTTGAGAGGGCACAGTAGAGTCACATAGAGAAAGCTGTGATAAATATGGTGAATGGACATGATCGCCGTATTATTTTTTTACCTAAAGCACATTAGCAATGTTTATACGATGGATAACTCCCGATGCGCACTCATTAGTATCGATGGTGCTTCACAGTGGTTTGCCGCTTGTTTCATTTACCTGAGCCCAACGATCGATCATTTTCGACCAAACTTTGGGACAGCAAACATGGATCGTTTCGTCCTTGTACCCTCAGTCCACATTTATTGTGGAATTGAAGATAGTGAAAAGATGGTATCTCTACTACTAACGTGAAACGCGGGGTACGCGCAAAGGCATCTTTTGGCAGGTACTTCTGAAATGATATCTGTGTGAAGTATTTAAGAAAAAAAATGATGTGACCATTTCTTCAGCTGTTTTTCAAATATACAAGGAAGGGCAGTTGATTCATTGATATTAAATGATTTCTTTGACTTCAATGGCAAGCGAATGTCAATGCGTTATTTGATGAGTTTTAAAGTAACTCTATTTTCTCCACGTAATAACATTAGTGACAAATAACAATTTTTACACGCTATCCTAAAAGTTGCTCCTAAAATTTCATCAAGGTCTTCGACGAACAAACGAGTGAGTCATGCGCCAAACTTTATCATTGTTTGATGAAATAGTTTAGAGATTTTTTCATGGTAAAGTTAGGCGAACTCATTTGTTCCACTGTATTCAAAGTTTTGTGCGCATTATTATCCCATAGCGAATAAAATGCTATGAAGCGTATTTATTGAGAACGACATGCAAGCCCTTCTATAAATCCTCGCTTCTGCGTTATTCGTAAAGCATAGGCGCCAGTGATCACTGTCGAAAAACTATTCTTGTCCAGTTTAAGCTAACAGAATATCTTATGGCCATCCAATATAGCACAAACACCGTCGAGGCGCCATCTCACAACATAGAAACTGATATGCAGTACTTCCTTCTTGAAACAAAGGGGTGCACGGTTTCAACTAATAAAACTTTTTTTGAGCTAAAGAAAAGCACAATCGAAGAGTGATTAAGCAAGGTCACAATGTGAGCTTTAACCAGAATCAATACAGTCTTTACTTGGTAATCTGATGTTCGGATCGGTGAAACGGTGATCGAGCTTTCAAACTCTCCATTGGCAAGAAAAGAGGGCGTCTGGCAAACGTTGGCTGCCCAGAATTGGAAACATACTTATTTCAGCTTTCATTGGAAATGCAGCTGATTAAATGTATTGCTGTGTGCATGTTCTTTTTCATTTGCTTTATTTCTTCTGGCGCTGCTGCAGACAACATTCGGTAATGTTCTCGTAGCAGATTTTTCGCTGCTTTACAGCATTTATATATATCTCCGATCTCCCCTTGTTTGAATACTCATTTCCAGTTTATTTTCTGTTGGAAACATTTCACATCAGAAATCCATGTGCGAAACGTCTATGGGAGTCGGCCCATATACCCACCTCCGAAATTAGTCAAATCTCAAAGTATCCTGAAAAATATCTGCTTATTTCTTCTCTGGATGTTCAAAGCATATGCGTTCTGACAAAGAATAAGAAATTTTTTCTTTCGTTCGCTTCATATACTGAGTCACAGGCGTCAAAATGAGTTATTCTTGAAAATCACGTTCCTGCGTAGCTTTTTTCGCTTTCCAATTAGGGACCTTCAACTTCGCACTTCAAAGCAAGGTTGATTTTTTGATCGACATTTGTAATTCGGATTATTGCAGCCTGAAGATGTAGAATACAGATGATGCAAAATTTTCCGCCAAGAATTTTCCGCATGGATGTGCAAATGAACAAGGAGTGCCAATATTGAATGAAATTAAAGATCTCACGATCATAACAGATGCTTTGGGCCATGCAGAGGTTCGTAGTCTTAAAGTGATAATAGTAACGTGCAACGGCTCTGTTTAACCGCATTGTCTAGAATCGCAACGGAAGAGTTGTTAGACTAAATGATTCATTCAAAGACATTTTTTGTCATTAGAGATTCTGGAACTGTACAAATCTATGCTTCGTAATCCTCAGAATGCTACTAAGCATAACCTCTTTGACGTATTTTATTGAAAAGATTGTTCTCTGAAAACAATGAGGGGATGCGTCCGCGCAAGTGAGCTTGGTACATTGTATACAACCGAAACTTTATAGCATCTTTAGAAGTTGAAAACTTCTCATGAAACTCGGCCATAAACGTGGAGAAGTAGAATCAGTAACAGCGCACCTTCTTGTTGTTGTTGGTCACTGGTCGAACGAATACCAGATTAGTTGGTCACTGGTCGAACGAATACCAGATTAGTCGGTCACTGGTCGAACGAATACCAGATTAGTTGGTCACTGGTCGAACGAATACCAGATTAGTTGGTCACTGGTCGAACGAATACCAGATTAGTTGGTCACTGGTCGAACGAATACCAGATTAGTTGGTCACTGGTCGAACGAATACCAGATTAGTTGGTCACTGGTCGAACGAATACCAGATTAGTTGGTCACTGGTCGAACGAATACCAGATTAGTTGGTCACTGGTCGAACGAATACCAGATTAGTTGGTCACTGGTCGAACGAATACCAGATTAGTTGGTCACTGGTCGAACGAATACCAGATTAGTTGGTCACTGGTCGAACGAATACCAGATTAGTTGGTCACTGGTCGAACGAATACCAGATTAGTTGGTCACTGGTCGAACGAATACCAGATTAGTTGGTCACTGGTCGAACGAATACCAGATTAGTTGGTCACTGGTCGAACGAATACCAGATTAGTTGGTCACTGGTCGAACGAATACCAGATTAGTTGGTCACTGGTCGAACGAATACCAGATTAGTTGGTCACTGGTCGAACGAATACCAGATTAGTTGGTCACTGGTCGAACGAATACCAGATTAGTTGGTCACTGGTCGAACGAATACCAGATTAGTTGGTCACTGGTCGAACGAATACCAGATTAGTTGGTCACTGGTCGAACGAATACCAGATTAGTTGGTCACTGGTCGAACGAATACCAGATTAGTTGGTCACTGGTCGAACGAATACCAGATTAGTTGGTCACTGGTCGAACGAATACCAGATTAGTTGGTCACTGGTCGAACGAATACCAGATTAGTTGGTCACTGGTCGAACGAATACCAGATTAGTTGGTCACTGGTCGAACGAATACCAGATTAGTTGGTCACTGGTCGAACGAATACCAGATTAGTTGGTCACTGGTCGAACGAATACCAGATTAGTTGGTCACTGGTCGAACGAATACCAGATTAGTTGGTCACTGGTCGAACGAATACCAGATTAGTCGGTCACTGGTCGAACGAATACCAGATTAGTTGGTCACTGGTCGAACGAATACCAGATTAGTTGGTCATTGGTCGAACGAATACCAGATTAGTGTCTACTAGGAAAAGAACTATGTTAGGCAAGTAAGCCAGGCCAACATTCGAATTGATGCAATCGGAGCGGCGGAGGAATCTTCTGATCTGTGGCCCCATATTAGTGGTCACAAGGCGATGGCGAGCACAACTCCTCTTGCAGCCATTCACAAGGCGGCCATGGACGCAGGATATGGAGCATCTTCGTGTCACGCCTATCACAACTATAATTCTTTTTATTTTTAACATTTTGTTGTTCTGATAATAGCTATACGCAGTATGAACAACGGGCGTCTGAAGGGCTCAGTCGTCTCAAGTAAACTACAGTGGCCCAAAGGTTTCTGTGATCCCAGCAAGAGAAAAAGGATTTCATGAGTGAGCAGGATGAACAATACTGCTTGTCCGGAAATCCCGTCACTTGAGCAGTAATTGCCTGTTGGAAGCCCCTCCTCCCAGTTGCTCAAGGACTACAGGAGGGAACCGACAATAGTATTATATGGCAGAACGCTTTCCGCCATTCGGACTGTGCAGACGCGGTTTCTTAACGTTTTGCCATTAATTTCTTTCGTTCTTGTCAACCACTGTTTAAAAACTGTGAAGTTTTATCCTTTTTTTCCTGAAAACTTTTATCATCCTAAGGTCCCCGCTCCCTTGTTTTCCTTTCTCTCTTTTTTTTGATATCTTCAATGAGCTTTTGATATGTTCGGCTCTGTTGCACAATTGTATCACTTCTTTTAGCGACTTTCTTGGCCAAACTTCCGCTATATTATTCACAACCGTTTTAAACCTAAACGCGAATAACTCTCAGTGAAATTAATTTAATGAGCGTCACGTTACTGAAGATTCAAGTTAATTTTGATTAAGCCGTTCTGCCACAGAGTATTTCATATTTTAGTTACGCAGTTTCTTTTACTGGAGTATTGATTACAGCAAGCAATGGTGATCAGAATAAGTTGCAAGAGTTCGCGCCAATATTCTGCAGCGACTGCCCACTCTTAGCAGGCAAAATTGTGCGGTTCTTGCAACTATTTAAGTCGACTGCTTGTCAGCGTGTGAGAATCCACAGCATTAATAATTAAGTGGCTTTACTGCCAATCAATTTTCCTGCTGATTCTGAGAAAAGACAATAAACGCCCACAGAAAACCTGATATCCATCAAAGGCGCTCGTCGCGGAAAACACAAAAGAAAACAGAAACCACATCCGGATGGAAATCCGAAGCACTGTGTTTGAAGAAACGAAAACGGTGAGTGCAAAACAACATATTTCATAGAAGATCTGAATTCCCGATGCGTAAATTGAAGAAGTAAATGGGCGTTGGAGCTGGCACAATGAGATTTCTGCAAGAGTTGACAACGGAGGCGTTCGAGGTTTTCTGGCCACTAGACAACCGTAATAAACCTTTTTGAACCAACCAGTTTCACCAGAGCAGTGAGAACGCCGTATTGTGTATTATTACTATTATTATTATGAAATTATTCACATGCAGTGATGGTTAAATAAGGCAAAAATTAATCGACATCGGGTATCACCAGACATCCTGCCTCACTGAATTCCTAAGGTTTCGATAAATTCTTTTGCAAACGTAATGTGAAGTCGACTGCTCAGTAGAGGACATATGCGCATTTCTATTGCGAGCATTCCGCATGACCGTCCGAAACTTCTGTTTGCCCTATCATGAACAAAATGAGACAGTATCATTTCGAAAAGAAGGCATCTTCATTGTCGCTTAGATAGTCGTCAGATTCAAAGGAGAGTGCATCCTCCAATGCGGATTCCCATCGTTGTGCACGTTCAGCTTTCTCCTCGTCGTTAATCTCAGAATCGAGCGCAGACAGCAGTGACTGCATACTAAAATCGTATCGCTTCTAAACCAGATGAATCACAAAAATCATGATACCGAAAATAACGCAGATGGTCCAGTCGTAGACTATGTGACTGCAAACGTTACAAACGAATGTTACACATAAAAAAACGCAGACGTAGCTAAAGCAAACAAACCATATCAACTGATAGAACCGCTACATCGCCGCCTACAGTTCAAAAGTTTCTCTGTTAGAGAATATGCTGCATCTTTTTCCCGATCTTGCAACGGTCAACAAAGGCACGAATGCAGTAGACAAACGCTTGGAATCGATCGCTGATAAAATCGTTTCAAACTGCTTTTTGGTCTGAGCAGTTCCTCAAGATTAAACATGCCCCTTTATCTCACAGCATATTTGCTTTTTTTTTTTGCAACTGCGAGATGGAATCGAACGCACATTGGCATTTAGTTGTTCACCTTTCTTGCAACAGCTGGAAGACAGTAGTCATGTTAAGAGCGTTTTCATCCATTTCATGACGCACGTAAAAAGAGACCTCATATGTCGAAGCATCATAAGAAAAAAAACGGTAACCTCGCTAAAACAGCGTATTTGTGCATCTTCTTAAAAGACTCCTTCAGTGTGGACAGCTTAAATTTGGTGCTGACACGGTCAACAAGCGGATAATAGTACTGCCGGAAGATGCTCATGTAGTGATTCCGTCGGATGTCGGTTGGTGCCGAAGTTATTATGAGAAACGAGAGATCCTCCGCAACACTTCCGTAATGAACATTCTGAAATCAGCAAACACTGATCTTGATATTAATGTAAGAGACAAAATCCCTCGGCTATTATCATTATTTGCGGAACTTCTGCTAACACCCCCACATCCCCGAATGCTACTTACCCGCGCAAAGCTCGCACGCTTTGGAATCTTCTCCCTTTGATGCATACATTTCCTAATAATTTCTCTTTCAGTTTGCCCCTCCCCGTAGAAATACTTCTTCCGGAAAAAGCAACAGAATTTTTTTCCGCTAAGAAACGGCACCCATATCGCCTAGCACGAAATGTGTGCAAATCATCGTCACTGTGAAATCAAAAGGAGGCATAGGAGGTTGAACGATTTGTGCGCAAGTGAAAAGTGTTGCAATGCATTCAGATCTTGCTCGTAACGTTTCTTTGGTAGTATCCAAAAGCAATCCCCTTACAGTTGCAACCAGAACCAGCTGTGGAGCATCAAAACAAGAGAACAATTCCAGCTGTCAAACCTATCGGATTCCAAGTGAGCAGCTTCATGTGAGAAGGGCGACTAAATCTCAGCACGATTAAATATTGCAAAGGTTTGGAGCGATTCTTCTTGCTCAAGGCATGTGGTTATCAAACAATAGATTTGATTCCTAAAGATAGGCATCGGGAAGCACAAAAACAAACGCGTTTACTCGATGTTTCGGCATGTCACACCATCATTAGAATCTGAGTAACGGCGCTTTGTACTTTTGATGATGAAGCATGACATTTACACGTCCACTAAAAAAAGCATGGTTTATATTCACTTATATGTCTGGATATAAACCTTGCTTCTTTTATTCGTCAGCAGCAAGCACACCTATCGCTTGGTTTCGAAACGCATTAATGGCAAACTAGAAAGGCATATATATGCACCTCTCTCCAAAGGTAGAGAATCATAAGAAAAAAGTTGGAATATTGTAAGTGGAGAAAACGAGAATTGAGACTTCTCAGAATTCCTAAAGAAGCGACCTGAAATCCTCATTTTCTTAAATACCTCCCCATCTGCTGGCCGCTACATCAAATCATCTTTTCGCGATCGTCTTCGCTGCTAAAAGACTTTGTCACGCGAACGAAAGGTTCAAGTAGAACATACTGACCATCAAACTTTGCTTACAATGCAACAATCTGGCATAATTGCTAGAAGTTTGGTGATTTTCACTCGTTGCCTAGTCGACTTTTCTCTAAAACGGAAAATGAAGTAGACGAACGTAGCACTTTCACGTTCAGTGCGATTTCTTCTTAGAACTTCAACGTTTTGCAAGACAACTTCAGTCCCTTCGCATTTTCATCACTGAACAGCGAATGAAAATATGACCTATTTGAAGGGGCATATGCAAACACTCACATCCCATTCCCTTATTTCGACGAGTTTTCCGTTCTCATCGAAAACAATTTTATCAGCCGATAGCTCTCCATGACAAAGAACTGAAGGTTGCTGCACTTCCTTCGGCAGTGTTTTGATGTAAGTCACGTCTTGTGCAGACTTGTAAAGGGCGCCGATCTGAAAGTTGCTCAACTCGATTACTGGTGACGATTATTTCCTCGCTCCTCACAAATTTTCCTCATTTTTGCCAAGGACGTGAGCAGCACAACCAGCCACCTTTCACCTTTGCGCAGTTAGAAAACCCTTTATCACATGACAAATTAGAATATTCGTTTGTCTAATGAAACGCGACTTGAACAATGTCGAAATAATTTTGAAGCTGATTTGAGAACTTTTACACTGGCTTCCTTGCAAAGGTAGGGCCTCTGAGTTCAAATGGAATTTAGGTAGAACCCATCGTTTCAAGTAGTACGCGCACCAGAATAAGCAAGGAACGGAGCCAAATAAAAAAGACATTCCCTAGTGTCACAATTTGAATCATGCACTAGCTCCCTCACATCAGCACGCCTCCCCTCCTCCTGGCTTGCAGACGTTTCAAAACCGTTGCATATCGGCTTTTTCTGATCACTTTTGTGACTCACCAATTCTCGTACCAAGTTTTCTTGGTTTCTTCCCCAACGAATTGAGGATGAGCTCTACCACTGAGCTATTGCTCCCCCTCGCTTTTAGATAGCTAAGAAAGAAAGCTCTGAACGGCCGATAAGAGCTAAAGGCGCAGAAGACGTCGGGAACTTCCTTGTCCGGAAGATATTTTTAAAAAATTTCCGAGAAACAGCTCACTGCAATGCTTCGCGCCCCATCAACGGCAGGTCAGCCATGAAAAAATCCCAAATTTTGCTCCTGTTGACCCCTTCTCCTCCTCTTGACCCAACCTCCCGCCCCCTCCCATAAACGAAAAATTTCAACTGTTATACGTAGCGGAAAGTTCTGTCATCAATCAGGCGAACGTCGAGGATTACCGTTTCGGGTAATTTGGCAGCGTTACTGAAGAATTTTGCGAATTTGGTCGTGAACGCATTCAAAGTACTTTCCAAGTCGGCGGCAAACTGTTCGGCGCGGAATGCCTTGATAATATCATGGTTTTCGTCCAATGTTTGCTTTGCTTCCGCATCAACTTCAGGCAAGCAGAAAGCGTGAAGTTTGCTCAACTCAGCGGCGACCTGAACCACAAAAGCGAAGCAGATGGAGAACTGCTGATGATCAACATATTAAGCGGAGCAGGCTTTGCAATTAATATCGAACGAAAAAAGATTGATAAGTTTTACCAGTTCTCCTGCATATGGAAAACCGGCCGATTATTCATAGCAGAGGTCACAGGAATGTTTCTTATGCTGAAGACCATCGAAAAAAATGGTTAACGTCATCAACACTTATGCGACATACTTAAAGCTGTGCGGAAACGCTCAAAAGCAGTGTCGATAGATCAATTACAGATTGGGTGTACTCCATTTCCTTAGCGCGGATGGCTGCATTTCTGTTCCTCACAGTGCCAGAATTGCTTCTCTCTTCCTATATGTTATTGACTTTTTCATCGGCGCTTTTCTTTTCCAACCCCCAAGAAAGAGCAGATGTATAGAATACATGGAAATGAAAGTGCTCTATTTTTCGTACTGCAAAAAGGCCTTTCATGGTCTAATTTTGCTTTCATGCTCTTGTTGTCATTCGGGTAGCAAAACGCCGAAACCAAACGATTTCACAGTGAAAAAGGTGGTCACAGCTTTATGAACAGTGACCGACCGACCATTCGCCAAAAAAATATAAAAAATATTTAATTTCGAGCGGCAACGTTATGTTGCTCACCAGAACTATTTTCTTGCTATAGTGAAGTAGTCGACTGGAAACGTTGAAAATTTTTCGCTATGGATTACCTTTAACAGTCAAGTTATAATCGGATGACCACTCAATAGGCCCATTTCTAAACTGAAGTCGTACTCGTAGAATAAAAAGTCAAGAGCGAAGATGAGCCATGTCAACTGGTAATTGCCCGACCACACATGACCGTTGATTTCTAGGCTCTGAGTGTGAAAAGTAACCTTATGCGCACAGACGGGAAATTTGAAGAACACACTAGCTCATCTACACAGTTGAGTTCCTTGTAGTGTGTCCTATGAAGCGAGTGAAAGGAAGTCTTACTTTTGTAAACGCACATGAAACTAAAGTTATTGGTGTGTATAAAGTCTGGTTTACTCAAGCATACTGCTCTTTATTTTTGCAAGATTGATCCCACAGCGGAAACAGTTAGTGAGACAAAAGATGCACCAGCTGGAATAGAGCACATCGTAAAATTCAATAAAAGAATACGAAAGGCGATCAAATGTGAGTGAGAATGCATAAGTGCAACGACTGCGTATTTGCAAAACCCCAAATTCACTTACTCTGCTCTGAAGAGGGGTGATTGTGCAAGCATGCCCCTTCATCACTGATGGCACCTCCACCCCCCTTCTTCTCCAACGCTCAATCGCTACTCGCCTCCCTGGCTGGAATTCACGCACATCCGAAAATTTGGTACCATCTCCGAAGGCCCCACATAGTAAGCATGGTCTACCTGATGAAGAACTGCTGATGATCAGCATATTACATTCTTTATAGTCGCGTTTTTTGTCGACGATACTCCTCATTAGCCTTTCATCCATCATTTCCATCGTCCCTTTCGATTCAGTTCCTCGAGAATGCCTGAGTTCTCTGGGTCTGAATTTGCCTATTTACGGTATTATACTTAAACTCACAGTGCACAAAAAGCATTTTTTCCATCATTTGGAGAGTGAACGAACGGAGGATAACTCGGCAAACCTGAGAAAGCTGATCGACGGTTAGTAGATATTTCGGCGCGATATCACCTTCACATCGTTGAATTATGAACAATGGATAATGCTTGCCTTCGTCTTCGATTTTAAGTGCATCGTTATAGCGGCCGATGCTCAGGTCGATCTTCTCGAAATTCACCATTTCGTGGAAGTATTTTGCATTATAAAAACCTGCCTACAATCGGAAGACTAAATGCACTGCAAGTGTGACGTTTTCTAAATATAAACTGATTGCTGAAATCACAACAGGAACAGCGATGACGCATAAGCGTGGGCGGATGAGCAGTTTATAACGAGAAGCAGATGCGCTTGAATCTCATGTGTGCTCGATTTGCTCTCACTGCTGTGGCTGCTAATCAAGACACTAGGTTGCCATAGTAGATGGACTCGTGATGAGGTTGACCGAGCCGCACATTTACAATGACGTTTATGCGTCAACTAGTGTACGTCCTTCTACCACTAGGTGCAGATGAGTAGCGCTCTCACGGTCCCAACGATCCCGCCCTTTTGACTCGTATTTTGAAGTCACTCACCACCGCTGCTGTCGCCTGCAATGATTCACTGGCTTCGCCATCTTCACGAACCAAATGAACCGTATATTCGATTTGGCGACTTCGAATCTGGAAATAAACTGAGATAAGACTCTCTTCGACATTGTCTACACGCACGAATATTATCTCTGTTTCCTGAACATGTCAATAGAATATAACCCCCTGCATCCTGAAAATGGTAGAAAAGAGTCATCACCAATGATGTCACCGCACTAGAATATTCGATGTAATGCCGTACATGTGCTTTACTCTTAAGGCTTAATCAAGTTTTCGCTTCGCTTCCAGATTCAGATTTGATACAGCACTGTACCAAACATCTTACCCCAAAAGTACAACACTCATACTGCACTCTTCATATCTTAGGCTTTCGTTGATGAGCTCGAGACGCCAAACAAAGCAAAGTTCGATTACAATGTGCGACGTCAGAATATGATTTCACTAGAACAATGGTCACAACTATGGCAACTTGATATATCCCGTGAGAAATGTTTTGTCCTGCATTTAAATTTCTCGACTGAATGCCGTCTGCATTTATTTGGTTTCAATCTCCCTCCAAAGGAAGTGATGAGCGATCTAGGTGTTTATGTGAGTTCCGACCTTAATTGGCATAATCACTGTGTTGAAGTTTCGCGGAGAGGTGCTGAAGTAGCGAACTGTATTCTGCGCGCTGTGCAATACAGTTGCGTTGATAGTTATCGGAAAGCCTTCGTTGCTTACTGTCGCCTCATCTTGGAATATTGTACTCAGGTCTGTTCCCCGTCTGTGAAAAACGATATCGAGATGATAGAAAGAGTCCAACGACGCTTTACTAAGATGGCTTTTAGGAAAGCTTTTCGTGGACCGTTCCAGCCCAATTATGAGCGGCGACTTCGCATTTTTGATTTGAAACTTCTATGGTATCGAAGAACCCAGTTTGATCTACATTTATGTTTTAAGATAGTTAAAGGTTTTTCAGGAATTCCGTTCAAGAGCATTTTTTCTTTAACAAAGTTTGCATCACACTCGAGGTTTCACCCCCTGCAAATCGAAAGGAAGACAACGAGTCGAACTGATGTGCTCAACTCTTTTGCTTTTCGTGTTGTACCTGTCTGGAACTCCTTGCCATGTGATGTCGTTATGGCTGGTAATTTGTCTTATTTTAAGCGACGCTTGGAGCAGTGTGATCTATCGACAATACCTCCTGCTTGCTGGCTGTAATTCATTATCGAATGTTATTATGCATTCCAACATGTCCATTGCTTATGATCTCTTGTTTTTCTTACTCTCATCAATGTTTATGGGTATTTAAACGCATGGTTAACTGCAGTGTTTATACTTATAAATATATTGTAACTCTCGTGTATACTTTTTTTTTCTGGATGCGTTGTTACATGCTTTCTTTATTGTAAATAAAGATTCTCTCTCTCTCTCTCTCACTCACAAAGGCCTTCGAGGCATTCGATCGCTGAAACGATGAATGCAAGTCATCTGTGACTTAAGCTAAGAAATAAATCATTGTTTTCATCATGCAAAAAGCAATGAGTGCAAGTGCGAACGGATGGGATTGCTAAGATGTATCATTCGAGTTGATTTGCACAGCCATCTGAGGCTACTTTCGCAATTTCCAAGAGATTAGCTAGACAACCGTCGCCGCATTTTTGCATTCAAGCGATATGGTATTGAAAAGGAGCTTGTTTTCGGATGCAATATAGAATGAGCTTAGCGAGACGACAACTGTAGCCGCTTAGCGCAGGGAGAGGATAACGACATCTACTACGTCTCCCTACTAAGTAGGGAGACGTAGTAGATGTCAAGCGTGCATATCAAAAACTATCAAAGTGCCCCTTTATCGTAAGCTTCAAAGAAGGATTTATTAACTTCCACTGAAGAGGATGGAACAGAAATTAATGCGCATGTACGAGAAATGAATAACTTAAAGAAAGACGACAAAAGTAAAAGCGCTTCAGAAACGACCAGGAAAACCATGCTGCAAACTTAAAACAATTCCACACTTCTACGGATATCTTTGAGAACCTAAAATGGAACCTTTGGCTCCGAGTTTTCAGACAAATGCTTCGTCCGTTGCCATAGCCAAGGAATGAGGCGAAACGGGGCGTAACGGTCAAATTTTAAACTTGAAAAGTTCAGTCAGGTTATCATGACTACAACGATATTTCAACTACAAGCATTGCGGAAAATTAATGCGATTTACTTATACTTTCTTTTCGCGAGTAAATTAGCGCATCACCCTTTAAAAATTGGGGGTGTACTGTACTTAAAGTCTGATACCTGTTTTAAATTTGCTGCGAGACCATATTGTGCTCGATGTGACTGCAAGTAAGGAGCGAAAAGTGCAATAATTTTTGGTACGATGGCATCACTGATCATCCTCTTCACATAGCCCCGTCCTCTCATATGCACTGCAGAGCGCTATGGACTTGCACGCTGACAGTGCCCCCTAACAAATGCTGGAGAAAAAAAAAACAGCTCCCCCGCTTAATTTCGCCTCCACCTCAAATAAATTGGTTTCTGAACGCCTCGAAAATTGCAGTCCAGCTAAAGTTTTGTGAGGTTTTGCGGTGTTTCTTTTCCCTCATGTGAAACGGTATTCGAACCACTATGTTTAAATCTGAGTTCGTTCTATGTGCGACACACTAAAAGCAGTTCCGCGCATCGCGTCACCGAATGACGTAATGTTAGATCCTCTCAGTGTTAAAAAAGAGGTAAATTGCTATGTGGTTTTCGATCACTTTGGATCCTTGATAGTGAAGTTTTTGAAGTATATGGTCTCGATAAACGCTGGTTAAGAGGTCATGAAAGGAAGTAAGCAGTGTGACAAGCAAACAGTTTTTTTTGTATTCGATTCCCGCACTGTTAACAGCACTTTCTATTGTTAGGAGCCGCTGCAACGATTCCGTTATCAGTGTCAATCAAACACGCCTTTCCCAGCGATCTCTCAAGAATTTCAATGTTTGCTGATGACTTACTGTAGTTTTTAACAAAAATTTTTGTCTCCGATGATTGAACTCAAATCTAACTGGATCAGCTGAAGGAATTTTTCATGCCGTATATGATAAGAAGATAATATTCTCTACCGAAGGAATTTAACTATTCATGAACAGAAATGAATGGAGTTTTCATAATGATATTGAAACTTTAGCTCATTAATCAACACCACTTTGCGCGTGTCGGCTGGCAAATGCAGTTGGCTGGTGCAACATCACTCTCAAAAACACTGCTTTAGGCGAAAAGGAGAAAAATTCGGGCAGAAAAAATGGAAGTTATTTCTACAAACGCCCACCTATAATAATCATGAGCTTTGTTAATTCCCTGACCTAGACTTGTCTAAATACGTGAGCCCTCGTTCACGGATTCAGACTCTCGTAGCAGAGTTCACTCATCTCACTTTCTGCTGTGCAATACTTTTTCATTATTATTAACAATAAGAAACGAACGTTTAGTCGGAAAGTTGTGACGCCACTAGATGTTTTGTAGGCTAAATCGACAACCGGTTTCTCGCCATTTTGTAGGCCCATATAAGGTGCGATCAAGTCCCCAACGTTCATACCTCTTCGAAGTTGAGGCTATCCTGTAAAATTGTGCTTGGTGGCGGCGCTTTTACTGCACAATTTTGAAAAATACCGCATAAATTTAAGAACACAGTATTTTCCAAAGCTAGTCACGCTTTTTGGGCCAAATCAATCACATCCCGCTGGCAATCAGTAAAGTAAGGTCATGGATCCTGCCAATGGCTAGCTAGATTAACAGGTTGCTGTTAACGACTTGTAAACAAAATGGCCTACATCGCCAAAAATTGAAGTGTTCATTTCACCATCTCGTGTGCTCGATTAACGCGCACGAGTCGGATTAATTCTAGATGAAACCTCCAAGTTCAGCACTCAACATTGGGTGAGTTTATTGTTTATGCTACCATCAGTGCAGTGACACATACGGCAAGCAGTTCTCAGGAACATTAGTGGTCGCGCGTAGCCTTCTCAAACGATTCACCAGAACGGATCAATCACCACAAATCAGTTTATACGGACATCTTCAAATAATATCTATGCATGACGTCAAAACGCCTTTGCGATTGAGACCGAAGTTCGTACCAAAACAGTACTAGATTACTTACAGTAGCAAGCGAGAGCTTTTCAGTGAAGTTTAACGCTTATAAAAGCAGAATATTTTTACATAACATTAACAAAACAGGACGTTCCCACTGCATAGAAAAGCAAGCAATCCGTTCAAACGAGCGACCGTCACTCATTTGTTCGCTTACCTCGATTGCATAGTTAGCATAAATGACCGTGCATTGTAGTGCAAATGAATGAAACATTGCGATGATCGCAAATTGTGGACGAAATACAGTATGATTATAAGTTAAGCAAAGCAGAGGTGAGAAATGCTCCCAATAGCTGCACTCGATCCGTCTGCTCTACACTTTACGGACTGTCGTTTTAGCAACTAATGTATTGCAACCATGTCCATGCGTGTCTGTCGGTTGCTGTGAATCGTGAGTCGGACAATGCGCATAACTCACTGTAGAACTGATTGGACATAAAAATAGAAGCTTTCGGATTCCACTTTCTTTTGCAGGCAAAGCGTTCATTCACCGTCGCACAAACAGTTGTCGATCAAAATATGAGCTAAACTCGTGCCAAGTTGGGCAGTGTGAAAAATAAATAAAGTTGTGTATTTGGCGCAACTTTACTGAAACAAAAAAGGTGAATAATCATAAAGGGAAGAAGGAGAGTTTGTGCGTGCAAAGAGACAAATACATCGTTATGCTCATGCATTGCATGCTGCGCTCCTCTTATCAGCAAACCTTCTTTTTCTGTTTTTTCCTGTCTCAACGCCTCTGTTTGTAGAAGCGATCCTGCTCGTCGATGACGTCTTTCGCTGTTTTAACCATGTAAGTGGACGCCTTCAAGTAACTTTAGACACTACTTCAGCTTGAAGATACCAAACCTTTTGCGAGCAAGCGGATTGATACTGCTTCAATAAAGGCTATCTGATAAGATCTCTAGAAACTTTTCGGGTTTAATTTGTCTTATGCGCTTTTTATAAACAGTTTCAATGATTGATGAGGTTCTCTTTAAAAACAACCCACTGTGATCTCAATCAGTTTTCTGGACAGAAAGTTTAGACATTCTGAGAATTATTCAGTGGCCGCTACCGATAATCATCAGACAAAGGCCGAGGAAAGGAGTTAGGGCAGTTTGGACATGGAACTACGAAACACTGCTTACTGCACAACTTGAACTGAAAGATCCATTCTAAAAGCTCATCTGTATTGCAACTTGCGCCTTAGCGTTCGAAGATTAGATGCATAACCTCTTCGATTAAAGAATACTTTGTTCAGCTCGTTGACTAGAAAATTTATTGCGGTTTCGTTACTCTGAATACATCAACAAGGGGCCCTGCAGCACCAACTAAAATCCTTTTGAAGCAACAAAGTTGCAGTCCTAAAAGCATGGGCACAAGTATCCATGGTGGAACGCAAAGTAAAGAAAGCATGGAACGCACAGAATGCAGATAGAAAATGAATAAGTTCCGGCGTGCTTACACAATCATTTCAAAAAAAGAACAGTTTGATTCAGTGCTGAACGCTTTAAGAAGCAGTCATCATGCCCAAATATTGATTCACCGCAACAACAAAATAAAATTTATAGTCTTCAGTTGATGCACACAATGAACGCCCCAGAGTCAACATGATAAAACTGAACCGACAAAAATGTTTTAAAAAATCGTACGCTGGTATGTAGGGAGCAGTGATGTGAACACGACGTCTTCTCGCTGGACCTAAGTAGGTGGTCGTGCGATTGGCATTTTGGACGCTCCATGAGGAGAGAGTGGTGGATGCAAAGTGGTGCAGTTGCACAGTTGAGCTCTATAGCTCTACAGAATAGCGTCTTAAGCAAGTCAGGGCGGCTATGGAACAAAGACTCTGATTTAACAAAACTAACGCGAAGCATACAAAAAAGCAAATATTCGGTCAATTTTTGTTGTAGTACCTCGAAGAGCCACCATTGCACTTTTCACAAACATACGTAAATACCAAAACGACAACAACAGCCACATGCGAAATATTCGATTGAATCTCATCGCATACCTTGAGTAAAACCCATGTTTTACTGCTTATTTCGAATGAGCGCGCTCAGCAATCTAAAACTTTGACAGAAGGAAACATCTCTCCCTCAGTGATCATGTCCGGCATCATTCGATCGCTGCGAAAAACGTGGAACGATATTCGCTCATAAACGCCCCAAGATAATTCCTCATACAGTGTAAAAGCAAAATGTTTTGTACAGCGCATTATATCGAATTATTATAATTTTCGTATGAAGCTGTAGCACTGCTTTGTATCTTACGCCGAATATATTTCACTACTGCAAAAATATTTCTTTAAGTAAACCATCATCTCCTCTCCCAAGGAACTCTTTCAGCATTTGTACGAATTATAGATTATTCGAGGTTCCGAGGTGAGCTCTTGAGAAAACCCAACAGCGCATGGTCATTTAAGAGGTGATCTGCATGATGCATTACAATACGGTCAAAGCCTTCGCGTAAATGTCCTTCCAAGCATACGATTTCGACATTGCTGCCCATGCTCTCATATGGCCATGGCCGTCGCATAGCCTCAAATGAAGGATTTCGCTACCATTAATTTCCGGACGATTTAGATGATCACCGTGGTAGTCGAACGGTAATTGAGAAGGAATATGGCTTCACTTTCCAAGCTGTTCGCCCATTATTTTTGCGTCGTTTGATGGGAAAATCGACGCTGCGCTTGATTGTGTTTTACGCAAAGTCGTACGAATTAGGGCAGATGTCCTTCTCCATGAGCCTCAGGGGAGCGTAATGAAGTGGTGTTTGCGAAATAAGGAAGGATTCATTCGAAGTATTAAAGTTTCGAAAAAAGGTTGAATTGGATTCACTATCATTAAGCAGTCACAAGCCGAAACGTCGGAAGGAAGTCTAACAGCGTCTATGCCCTTGCTTAGCAGATTTGTTTCACTCGACGAAAGTGTAGTGAGGTCATTGGAGTAAATCTTTCTCGCATTCGAATAACTTCATCCATGGGTTACCAAAATGATCGGCTCGGTGGTGCTGAAACAGCCTCTAAAACCAGTGGCCCTGCAGAGTCAAAAGAAGACGAGAACAGCTGAAGAACGCGGCATTAAATGAGGCGCCGCAGTCATACTAGTTCATTCACCTGTAAGTCTAGAAGCCTGCTGCTTTATCTTTGAATGTAACGAAAAGGAAAAGTATAATTTTTTGAAGAAATGCTGTATTGTCTTTAAAAACGACTTTTCCCCATTAAAACAACGACGTGAAGCTCCTACGCAGTGGGCGAATAAAAGGGTGAATTACACGCCCGCCATACTTTCCATCCGTCGACTGCTTTGAGGAACAATAGTCCTTCGCAGATTTCAGGGCGATTTACGACTTTAAGTAACAAAAACAATTTTTTGTGCAAAAGATTATGCAAACACCTAGAGCAGATGCGATAAGTCCGCCAAAGCGAACGAAAAAGTAAATGCTTCCGAGCGAAACTTTGCCATTTTAATTGACTGCTTGATCTTCGTTAAATGCAGCCGTAAAATAGTTTATTAATTACCAGCCATTCAGAGTTTACTTTTCCTTCTCTTTGGCGAACTTTTGATGAGTGCGCTCTCTAAGTTTATGTTTAGAAAATATTTTTCAGGTTTTTAAAATTTTCGTATTCAAAACACGTAGTTTGCCATTTATGGATTACACTTAAAAAATTATTTTTCATGTTCTCTCTCATGATGTAACTTGGTGCTATTAGACTTATGAATGACACCTTCACTGGCAGGACGTCAACTGTGAGCGTCAGCGTACGACATTGCTCAGGAACCAGTTACGCATATTTTCCGGTTGACCTTTGCGCTATTGTGCCGTCGAGGCGTGCCGGATGATGCTTGAGGTCTACGGTTCGTATTAACTCTTCCACAACACTCATTTACACATGCTCTGTCTTTCTTGAAACTGCTGCGTTGAAATTCATTATCTTCTACAGCTCTGAGCGCACACACGGAAGCATACTATAAACATTTATCTCGTTTCATACTATGAGAATGCTTGAAATAGACCCGTAAAAGTAGCTGATAAGAGAAGCATCAGCGCATTACGTTTCTACTCAAATCATGCCAGTATCTCTGAGGTTCTCCTGAACTATTGTATCAATTACACTGTTGATGACGATTTGAACTTGATTCGAGTCGGTTGCACACGTTTCGTGAATGTACAGCTTGCGGTTTCCACGACACAACTTTTTGAACTGTCTTCTTATAAACTTCACACCTTCCTGATAGTTGAGACCGCCTGAAATGATCCTTTTAAGAATTCAGTGCGGGTGACTAAACAGCCGAACTAGGCATGCTGAAAACTTTGACACTGGACACCATAATTTCAATTCTCGTTTCAAATTGGTCCGCGTCTATGGCTCACATCACCTATGTTTCCTGCTGACAACAGCCAAAATTCACTTTACTAATCTCCCTTCGTTTCCGAATCCTTATCTCTTGATTTCGATGTTGGACCTTCGGTTTTCGAAATGTGCATTAGGTTTGGATACAAGAGAAGGGTTTGCAAAACAAGACGAAAAAGAAGAGGGAGAGGTGGAACGCAGTTTCGCAGTCGTTAAAGAGATGTTAAAGATCGCTTCTTCCCGGTGCCTTCTTCACGAAAAGAAAACGCCAAATTTGATGCTGAAATCTCGAGAGTTCATGAAATCAATTTCATCCAAAGTCCAGTGGTATCAACAAGCTTCAATAAGCACGACGTCACGAAGTGTTTCCTTTCAGAAACACTTCATGCTGCTTCATTTTCCATCAACATGAAAAAACGACCTTAGAACGGCTAGGCAGGGGGCTACACCTGCCAAGAGAATTCTCATGGTATGTCGCTTAGTGACAGGATATTCCAACCATACTTTATGGTCTCTTTTATTTTGCACTTATAACGGAGAATCGAGACCTCTTTGAAAACAGTTCCACTTTTGTTCTTCGCTACTAACGCTTAGACTGACGCAGTGTATCTCTCTAGGAAAAATTATTTCAGCGCTTATGGTGTTCATTGACAGGCAACCTCATTCAAACCGCCTTTTTTTGGCCGAGCTCGAAAAGCGTGCTGATAGGTTAAATATCAATAACAGTTTTTTTAAACTCCCCCCCCCCTCCTTTACAAGCACCCATTCCAGTGTTTTTATGGACGATGGCGGCCGGTTCTTGCGAATTATCTAGTGTTGGAAACCGCCCGATGGTCTGTGGTTAAACGTAGATCTTCAACGGATGGATTTGATTGATGCCATCTAACGTTGAATCTATTATGTAAGCGCTGATTGCGCCTGATGAGGATGAAACGTGTGAATAGAGTTGGTCGTTCGTTCTTTCTTTTTTTCTGTGAACTCCTTAAGACGGACATGCAAGCGGTAACGCTGCATTAATCGTAAGGACTAGAAAGCTGATATCAGCAATTGTACACGACACAATGCTATAACTGTTTTAAGAATATGAACACCTAATAACTTGCAGTCTAACAAGCAGATGAGTAGATGATGTATCGAAAATGCTGACTTCACAGTAACAGCGATCCTGCGCATATTCACAATTAGCTCAACTGTGCTTAGTGAGCATGTTATGAACAACTCATTCTTCTGCACTTTATCAATGCCAACAACTTTATGCTCCCAAGAAATGGCGCAAATTACTTCACAATTTGCTGCAATTTATAGAAATGCTGTGAAACGCATATGTTGAAACTTAATTCAACGTGAGTGCAATGCATGTTTCCAACAACTTTATGCTCCCAAGAAATGGCGCAAATTACTTCACAATTTGCTGCAATTTATAGAAATGCTGTGAAACGCATATGTTGAAACTTAATTCAACGTGAGTGCAATGCATGTTTCCAACAACTTTATGCTCCCAAGAAATGGCGCAAATTACTTCACAATTTGCTGCAATTTATAGAAATGCTGTGAAACGCATATGTTGAAACTTAATTCAACGTGAGTGCAATGCATGTTTCCAACAACTTTATGCTCCCAAGAAATGGCGCAAATTACTTCACAATTTGCTGCAATTTATAGAAATGCTGTGAAACGCATATGTTGAAACTTAATTCAACGTGAGTGCAATGCATGTTTCCAACAACTTTATGCTCCCAAGAAATGGCGCAAATTACTTCACAATTTGCTGCAATTTATAGAAATGCTGTGAAACGCATATGTTGAAACTTAATTCAACGTGAGTGCAATGCATGTTTGTCTCCGGCACGATACATCCTTATCAGCATTGCAGACCTCGAAAAGGTAATTACGCATCGATACATAATGCAGCAGCAACCATCAGTGAAATCTAAACTGCCATCGTTACATAGAAGGCATTAAAATTTTTAAAATAACTAGCTCATTGGTAAGACAGAAGAACAACTTGCCTGCATATGTTTTGAAAGTCACACTCAGAGAGACTCTTTGAATTTTCTCCGCAAACAGATCCTTTTTGTTGAGGAACAATATCATAGAGCATTTGTCAAAGTACGGTATATTTACAATATTGTCGAACAACTCCAATGCCTCCATTATACGGTTCTGAAAACAGTAACAAGATTTTATTATTCGACCACTCTAGCCTACTCAATCTTGACAAGTTGAACCTTTCTGTTCCTGAGGTCATTAGGGTTTAATAGAAATTGCTAAGAGTTTTGGTATGATGATGCAGCAAAATCCAATATGAATTACTGGCTGGTGAGAGCAGGGTTCTTCTTGTATTAGCGGACTTCAAACTGTCCACAACAGTGAGATGGTCTGTGGATGAGAAAGAAACCTTCAAAAAGAGATGTTGCCCGCCATGACGGACAAAGAAGGAAAGCATGAACGGCTGCACCCTCTCTCGTGCCGGTTGGGACGTTACAATCCAGATCTCTCTGAATGTGCCTCTATACAGGATTTCAGCTGCACGGGCGCTGACAAAAATTACGTTTTCAGCGACGTCTTATGGTGACACCATGTTTGTGTGTAATGATGTGCCTCCATATGTGTGACAGTCTACTGGCTAGTAGCAGATTGAGATCCAGTGAAATTAAATCAGGTGCTTGTTAGGTACAACTGCGTGTCGTCACAACGGTATCTTCATATAAACTATAGTATCATTCCTATACTGTTTCCAGTTGAGAAACCAAAAGGCACATGTGAACAGGTGAAAAAAAATGCATGCGCAGGCCCATCGTTTGGATTATTCACCGATCACGTAAAAAAAGAATCTTTAGTAATAAATTAATGCACACACAATAAATTAATCAATTAAAACATGAATGCATACTTTATAATGCTTAGCTATTTACGAAAGCTACTGGTCTGTAGAGCGGAACTATCAAATCGCAGATCGTGTCGATCGTCTGACGTTCGTGGTTGTACAAAGTGTAACAGTTGCACTGAAAGGTGTGGCAAGTTTCTCGCTCAAAACAACTTTTGTGCGAATTCGTGTGGAACTATATAAATATTTCTTTTCTTCTTTCTCCAACATTATTCTGTGAGGAAGCGTACTGGAATGGTTACAAATAGTGAACAAGTGAGAGCAGTTCACCGATTTAGCGTCCTCTCTCAACAACTGGTCATACTCGCTTATTGCCGCAACGAATATGATCGCATTAACGTCATCGAAGCAATGAATCCATTTCCTTCGCTCTGATCGCTGACCACCAACGTCGAATATTCTATAATGTTTTATCGGTTAGTATGGGCTAGGCAAAAATCGATGAAAAAGGAAACTACTTTTCGAAAAACAATTTCACAAACATAGTTTAAAACGCATTTCAGCAGAGATTTGAGAGAGAAGCTGAAAGCAAAGATGAAAATTAAACTGAATAACGGTGACGATCCTGCCTAAAGTCAATGTTCCTTAGAGTGAACTTCATTTGCACAACACCCGTCGTCGGTACTCGCGTGTGCAAGATATCCAACTCTGTCGGTTTATAGTCTTTCTTGCTTGTTCGATCGATCGCGTCTAGGAAACTGCAACAGCAAATTTAAATTACACATTGAGAAACGCGCAAGTGAACTTGCAGGATATGCGCATTCCGTAATTCTGCTTAAGACGATATAGCAAATCGCAAAAACAAAATGCAGAATGCCTGGCAACGCATAAGGATTTCCGCTCGATAGGTGGTTTGAACAGCGGTCGAGTGATCTGTACGCGGAATCAGAGCACTCGTCACTGCTCCTGCCAATATTGGCACTCATTTCCCTATAAATCACCATTTCTTTTCCCGAAAGTCACATTTCGGGATATGTTTAATAAGCTATGTAGGTTGTGGTCTTTTGGAATGCACGAGCCTAAATTTTGATCCCAGCCAATGGGATTAACAGCGGCTGTCCCTCTTAAGTACATTTCCGCCTCTATATAGTCCATGCATCATAACTCATCTGGTGATGCATGAATGCATCTCGCATTTTGTTTGAATTCCGAGCAATAACATATATTAGGTTGACCAAGTTTCACACCGGCAGCTCTACCACTTCGTGAATGGAAACAACTACCTTCATAAGCGCACACATATACATGTGAATGCATGCATGAGCACCTATTTGCGCACGAATATGACTGGCCCAGAATCTCTTTACTACAGTGGAGATCGCATAGAAATGAACAACGAATGCGGCATTCACTAGGTTAAAACATATAGGAAAGGTGGAGTAACTTTTGCCATATGTAACTGCGTCTGTCAATCAAAAAACAATCTTTCTTCTGTTTTATCGTTGCAAATCAAACGGACGAAAAAAATGCAGCTGCCGCTATTTGCTCGTCTCCACTGCCTCAAACTATTGTCGCGCGATTAGGGAGTTTAGGTTTTTTTCGGGAAAGTATCTGACAGAAAGAATGTCGGCGAAAAAATCGAAAAACAAATCGCCTAAGTGGCGATTGTATCTAAAATCCATTTGATTTTAAAGGCAAGCCGACCGAAAGCAAAAGTCATGCATTTGCTCCTTGAAGGCATCCTGGCAAAGTTCACACCACCTCGGACACCTATTTGGAAAAGTCGAAGTTTGGCTCCACATAATGTTCAATCAGCTGCGAAGGGAACTTGTAGGGAAACGAGGGTTGAGAGGGCAATTGTCTGTCACAGAGGCCTCCTTCGTCCAATTGATCATGAGTCAGGTACGGGAGAACCGAATACACCAAAATCAAAGTGTTGCATGGTGGCCCCTGAAGAAGAGTCAGTGGGAAGGAATCCGGCCAGATGGACTCGTCAAACAGAAATCCTCGAAGGCCTACGATTCTTACTCCGATAACGATGTTCCGCCGAGAAGGTAGACTGGTCCTCGGCCTCGCATTTACAGCACAAACCATCTTTCCGCCTCAGCAAGGACAATGCGGCATTCAACTTAAGGAATGCAGGATAAATACTGAAAGGGTACTAACAAAAGTAGAAGAATCGACAATGTATGTTTTCTGTTGATTTGGTAAAGTTTGAAACTGACTATTTGGCAGAATCGTTGAGTTGGAAGGCACTTCTCTGATCATAGCACCTCTGAACCCCGGCGTCTCCCCATAACCGCTTCAGCGCCGCCTTAACCTCCACGGTAAAGCAGGTAGTCTCAAGACCATTTTGAACGAATGATCGTAAAACATACACGTCATGCTGAAATTCAGATTAAACCTGCTTTTTTCCCATCTATTATCAACATTTTTTTGCTTCAAAACTGCCGACAGTCAACAGCTTTCACGTGCTCCTTTTAATTTAACGAAGAAGACAATAGTAATATCAAAGCGCTTTTTGCAGGAAATAACAGCCAAGCAAAGTGACTGCTCTAAAAGGAACTGGAACTGCTCAATATGACTGATATAAGGCTGAATATTCAGCGGCATTTTACGATGCATTTGGAAAAAGGCAGGAACGCGCACATTACAAGAGAAACAAAAATAAAAAACAATGAGATTACGGGCACGAACAAGGTACGAGTTGTCTTGCAAAAGGTGAGCAGTAGTTAGTGCATTCATGGTGCCTCAGAAAATGCGCAAATTCCGCAATTGAAAGAAATTGTTACGGTGAAGTAAAATATTAATGCTGGAAGACGAAATGCTAGCGTGAATAATCATGTTGTACATAGGCAACGGGTGAAGGCTACCTGGCCCTATCGCACAAAAAGCACAGGAAATCATTAGGTCCTGCAAGGTTCCATAAATAGTACACCAGATTTGTTGCATATGACGGTTCCCAAGTTATCGATTCACCTCGTATGAAATGGGCACACATGCGACCACTGATTCAAAACTTTTGAGCGATGAAGCCCCTCCCATGGCTTGAGAATTTGCATTGCTTTCTATGCAACTGTATGATGGATAGTAAAATGGATATGTATGGTTGTAATGTTTCTCTTATTTAGACCATCATATTAAGTATGACTGGAAACGCTCTTCTTCAGTTTCAGCTGCTTACCGTTAACACAATATGAGGTGAAGAAATGAGACCGTTTACCTGTAGAGAAATGTCATCGAGAAAAATGCCGAGCTTTTCCATTGCGTCCACAATACTCAACATCGACTGAATCGTATTGCTGTATACAACGCCTTTGCGCTCCTCGA
The DNA here is from genome assembly GCA_000803305.1 of Toxocara canis. Classification (NCBI taxonomy): domain Eukaryota; kingdom Metazoa; phylum Nematoda; class Chromadorea; order Rhabditida; family Toxocaridae; genus Toxocara; species Toxocara canis. The sequence goes on along the minus strand of JPKZ01002765.1, from coordinate 329,846 downwards.
CTTCCATTTCGGAGAAGCCGTTGTTGTGCAGAATCCTAAACTGATGATATCATTTCCAGAAAGTACAGCTAACACCTGCCTAATAGGTTCTTTCACGTTGCCTTAGAGATAGTAACCAGTCGCTCAAGGTTTTTCCTTACTGCTACTTCAAACGCAATAAAAGTGAAAAGATATGTAACGGGTAGGCATGGACAGCCGAGACTTATGAGTGTCATTAATAGCTAGATCATACATGGAAATTATATACAGCCATTGAACACCGCAAATCTACCCAAAATCACTTTCTTTTAAAATTCTATTAAAGGTCGCAACTACAAATCCAAGCGAAAAACTTACTGCACTTGTTTTAGGATCGTGCTCTTGCCACTTTCTCCGGGCCCTGCAATAGTCTTCGCTTTGATAGCAAATACGAAAAACGATGAGAAAACGAGATGAAGTACACCGGTTGAAAGGTGATCCGAAGCTTTTTCATCAGGGAAATTGATTCCTCTTTTCTTCGAGGTTATTTTGGTATTAACAGTAGAAAATTCTTTCTTCCAATCCCCTCGTTCAAAAATCTTTAATAAAACAGGGATAAAATATACGAATAAACTATTTGACCTGTGAGATTAAAATGCAGCGTCGACTTCAAATGCCGACTACATGCTACATGTATCCATTTTTGCTAATCTTCGTTCATTAAGATTTTCAGAAACAAATTTACGATCATTTGTTTCTGTGCCGAAATTTGCCAGTCGCTTGTTTCCGACTCTTTTTTTTGCAGCAAGTGGCAAAAGCTTTGGGCACAGAAATGTCCCGCAGTAACCTTTCAAAGACCCGTAAGACATATCGATGTAGATTATACTTAAGGATCGCCGAGAATACCAAAATCCATTTGTACCTAATTGCCTTGCATAAAATGGGTTACTATTCGTATATAACTTGCGCATAATCTCCAGCATTCGTTAAATAATCGTTGAATCTCAAGGAGAAGGACAAAATTTAGATGCCACATTTTCTGTCAGCTGTTATTATCACCCATCGAATGCCGATCGTCATGTTGGAGCATTCTGTATTCGCTATTTGTCTAAGGTCGCCAATACGGAGGGTTAACTGTACGCATCTGTGAAAGGCACCTCACCTGATTTCCTCGATACTGTTAAAATTTTCAAATCTTTTCAATGCCTTTGCTCTGCATTTTGAGTTATATTCAGTGCCAGTTCACTAGCGTGTTGCGAAATCGTGAATCTTATGAGCTACACCTTTCAGCTTTCTCTCAGCAAAAAATGACGGTGGCATTGAGCTGTGGCAAAGGAATGGTGTAAAGAAATCACATACAATTTAATTTGCTTATTCGTTTCATGAGACCCGAAAAAGATTCCATATGGAGGAAGTTCATAGAAGAGTTTTTTTAAGAGAACAGCTATCATCGGCAATAGCTTTTGAAGCTCCGGTCTTTGAAGTGATCAAACAATACGTTTAATAAGCTAGAACTGAAGGTGCGGAAGCTGAAGGCCAGGAAATTGTATCCATCTACAAGTTCAGCAAGTAAAACTCCGTCACTTTTCAGTGGTCAGGATATGTTTCCGCTGTTTAACAAATCAGAGAGTTGACCTTCTCTAAGCAAAAATTTCTATTTTTGGCGGAGGCAAGTAAACTTTCCAGACGGCCTTCGTAAGGCGAGATGAAGGACTTGCTGGTAAATCTGTAATTTTCATACCCTCCGCCTGCTGAGATGCAAAATTCTGAAGCACTTGCCAAGCAGCAACAATTTCTGGGAGAGTCGAAGTGGTGCGGCATAAAGATCTCGATCAATCTTCTTGGAGAGTTGTTGTTGTAGTCGCATTTCAGCGCTCTCACAGAGACCCATAATCAGATGTAGTGCTGCTGGCACATAGGGACGCTGCAAACTTCAGCTCTCTTAGTGCTTTGTTAGAAGTGAGTTTTGACCAGAACAGGACGCCGTCGGCGAGTACTGTGGCCAAGAGCGAGGTGGAGGCGGAGTGGGGAAAGAGACCAGCACAAAATGCCAGCAACCTTAATCGAGTTGAGTAGACCTTAAAATGGGGGAGATCTAGGAGTGACAAAAAAATGGAGGAAACACTGGAAATCACGCATTTATACAAGTACAAACAGCCGACATCCAATCGCTCGGGATCAGTTTCATCGAGAAAGGACATGTTCCAATCAGTTGCGTTGAATATTTCACGAGATGGGTCGCGGGAGAGCGAATCATGAGTGAAGTGTTTGTGCGAGTGATCGAATTGGCTGAAATATCGGTTCCCACCTTCTGTGGGTTTTTTATGGAACTAGCTGTTCTCACAGTTGGGGTCTTCTTAGTGAGCATAATTTTCATGCGATCTCCAGTGTCTTCACCAACCATGTAGCTTTCACACTCAGTCACTCAAGAACATGGCCAAATTGGTGTGCGCCTGAGCACTCTGAATAGGTCAGCAACGCTTCCGGTTTTGCAGTTTTGATGAATTGGGAGAGGAGACAAGGTAAAAATTGCTTGGCACGCAACGCTTCAATATCACTTTTTGCAAACATTTCGCGTCACTTTAACACAGTAATCATCCACTAATCATCGTGCTTTCATGTGAGTCTGCAACTGTAGACTTCCTTTTTGATTTCCATTTTGTAAGAGAATAATTTCGAGAATCTGAAGCACGTATTTGGAGTATGTGAGGATTGGAAGGTGCCAGCTGTGATCCTCAGTGAAGTGAGTTTCGCCTGAGTAATGGATGCTCATGATCTAATTGGCTTAAAATCGTCTACTCAATATGGAGTTATGGTTTTGAGTTACTTGAATTGCGCTTAAATCTGGGCTACTGAATAAAATAAAATTTTGCCTTTTTCCTTTAAAGTTGGTTGCATATTCGGTAGCAAAACTGTTGGCATGATAAGCTTCAGCATATCTTCAACAATGAAATAATTAACAATAACTTCCGATTAACATGCTCGGATGAAATCCATTGAAGAGACAGCAAGAGAGAGTGCTGACATTCTATTCATTCGCACATAAAAGGAACTTGGCTAGTTGTTGCACCTATTCATTGAACTGAACTGTTCGACCACATTTTATTACAGAACTCTGCATCAGTCAATACATGGAAAAACAAGGAAAACTTTTTTGGGGTCAGGAATCAAAAAAGGGCATTGTAGGAGTAAGCATGAGCAGGACCATATTAAATGGGCAAAAATTATAGACACGCAGGCAATACGTAGACCCGACGTCATCGTATCAAAAATTTTGGTTTATCGGAGTATTATTTGCACTCCGTTCAAAAAAAATGGTGCAGTTCTGTATTTATATCAACTTTTCAAAAACTGAGTGCACTATACTTACACTACACTACTGATTACTGAATTATAAATGTTTGATAACGATCTTGTTAAGCAGACGCATACTCGATAAATAATCGTATTTGAGACCATATAATGCGTCAGGAAAGATGGTATAATATATTTATGCTGACGTTTCGGCTCTTAAAGCCATAATCATAGCACTACAAGCTGAAAAACAATGATCGTATTTTTTTGAACAAGCGTGACCTTCCTCTTAAACTATTTATAACACCCTCCCACGCTCCCCCAAATACTTGTTCGGAACAGAACATATGATCGCCTTTGTCATGATACATCGAAATTTGTCGTTTGCCCGTCAAATAAGTCGGGTGACTGCTGCTTGAAAAATGCTGTTTATTCCATCCAGTGTTGTGCATGCAGTGCCGAGTATATGGGTGAAACGGGTCGTTTTTTGCACGAACGAATCAGACACCTCTCGCACGACCCCACGCAACATATCCCATGGCTAAACACGTTGTCGAATGTCATAACCTTCAAAGGATTAACATCATCGTTAAAATACTTGTTCGAGGCAAAGGCACCCTTGTTCGAAAAATCAAACAGGCCCACCTCATACACTCACGCGAACAAAAAACGTAACGACGTATTTTGTCACGCTCTTTTCCTTTTGAAATAGAAACGCTGCTATTGTTTATTATCTGTTTGGCGAAAAATACGATAATTGTTTTTCAGCTTGTGGTGCTATGATTATGGCTTTAAGAGCCGAAACGTCACCACATATGTAATAAACCAGGTTTCCTGACGCATTATAAGTCTCAACTGGAATATCTTATAAGAATGATTATTGAATTTATACAATAACATATCGTGTATTTTGACCCAAAGGTAAAAATCATAAGACGTACTTTCCGGACTTTGTGTTTTGCACGATATGCATGAACAAGCTGATAGAGGTGTTAATCCGCAAAGGAAATCAAAGCTATCCAAGACTTTGAATGTAAGAGCATGATCAATACAGAAAAGATAAAAGGAAGCATTAGAAACGGCTTCCAAAATAAAGGACGGCTTTCTTTATCTAAAACGCAATGAACGCAAGTGCGAACGGATGGGATGGCATGGCTATGACAGATCATCCGAACTTACTTCCCAAACGTCAACTGACTTTCTTTCGTATTTCTAGAGAGACTAGCTAAACAATCATTGCCATATTCTTGCATGCAAGCGGTTCGGCATTGAAAGAGAGCTTTTTTTTTCTGATGCAATGCACGATGACCATATGGAGACGACAATATATCGAAGAAAGAGGATGCAATATATAAACTGTCAAAGTATCTACTTGTCATAAGTGCTAATCGAATGCACTTGAGCAAGTCATAGTACCGGATGAAGTAAGACAGCTGAGAAATGCACGACATCGCTAGAAAGCGAGACTGGAAACAGACGAAAGAGACGAACCGCGGAAACACAGGACGCGAACGCGTATGCAAATCACATAATTTCTTCAAACGGAGAGGAAGTGAGAAGATTCCTTCCTTTTTCAGCAAATGCCGTATGTGCACGAGCCTACTTGTACTCTTACAGCTTCCCAAAGTTTTCTGTATATCAGCAGCATCTGCTGGAGCCCTCAAATGCTCTCTCGGTTTCTGCTGTTGCTGCGGCTTCAATTAAAAGAAGTGATAGGTGGACAACACAGATTTATGTGGAGGGTTTAATAAATCATTTCAGGAACAGACCATTAGCGACATAAGTGAGAAGGAACTAAGATGACTGCAGAAATGAACAAATCATGTGATGAGCAACAAAAATGTAAATCACCGCGCTATTCGCTTTCATTTTGAGACAATCTGCTTTCTTACCAGCCGCGACACAACCCACGCGCGACGGATCATAACGAGAGCAAAGCAGTCGATTTCTGCTGTGAAAATAACACCTTACATTCTTCGGCTGTGCAGGCATTCCAAACATACATTCTTTTTTGGGCACAGGCTTCTACTGCTCTCTGCACGACAGAAAAGCAGAAAATAAGGATAAAAGTGAACACGATTGCTCACAGTTGATCGAAGAACGCATCGCATGGCTCATGTATACGAAGGCTTCATTTCCTTCGAACTTCAAACAAAATTCGTCCTTAACGCTTAGCAACACTTCATGGCGCAGCAGAGGAAGTTCCACCTAGTATTACCTGATGTTATCAAATTCAGGTCAACGATTAAATTTAGGCGTTCCGTCGCTGGCTCTGTTTTCTTGATACTTCATATGGTTTCCATCAGTTCATCGACATCTGCGTTGCATCCCCTTGCCTTCAAACCTTCTGTCGGTGTCGACTGGAAAGTATGGGCCATGCAGCTTCAGCTTTTCGAAGACAGCGCGTCAAGTCCATTATTCTTTTCGACTCATCGAAATCGTTTATCTCCTCATCGCTCAAACGTTCAACGTCTGGGCTGACAACTTGTCGTCATGCCCGTCATCCAAACTGATTACTTCTACAGCTTCTTTGCGGCCAGTTTTTTTCTTTCTCGGAGGCTGCAGCACGTAGTGTTCTAATCTAAAACCGCATTCCATGTTTGCGTCTGATCAACAGCCAACTATATATGAACACTCGTCAATGTCGCGCCGCTCAAGGTCTTCAGAGAGGCTCGCTTACTGTCATACATCGTGATGCCGTTTCGCTTCCTCTCTCCGCATCGAGAAACCCTATATGCACTGTTTCTCCTTCGCAGAATTTCAAACCCCCTTACCCGACTTCTCGTAAAACTCTTCAACTGTTGTTGGTGCTGAACTTCGCTTTACCGGGCATCCCTGACGGCTGACTGATGTTTTTCAACATTTCTCGTGTTGAAGCCCATTTCTTGAGGTCCGCCAGACCTCGAACAGTTGTAGCCTCCCTAAATAACTTAGTGAAACTGCCACAACGAGCACAACAGGCTGCGATTTCTACTAGATCGCTGCTAAGTCAATGGTCGCTCATTTTGAAGAAAGGGGACCTCAACTGCCCATAACCTTGAAAGAGGAAAACACGCTCGAGCGTGGACGTAAATACCTTGTCGCCATTTCGTCAGTACAGCTAATTTCGTTTGCCCTTCATATTTCTGCAGTAGTAAGAGGCCTGGTCTTATATTTCTTCAGTAAAACACGTCCTTCAAAGAAGGATTTATTAACTTCCACTGAAGAGGATGGAACAGAAATTAATGCGCATGTACGAGAAATGAATAACTTAAAGAAAGACGACAAAAGTAAAAGCGCTTCAGAAACGACCAGGAAAACCATGCTGCAAACTTAAAACAATTCCACACTTCTACGGATATCGTTGAGAACCTAAAATGGAATCTTTGGCTCCGAGTTTTCAGACAAATGCTTCGTCCGCTGCCATAGCTAACGAATGAGGCGAAACGGGGCGTGATAGTCGCGTTTTAAACTTGAAAAGTTCAGTCAGGGTATTATCAATACAACGATATTTCAACTACATGCATTGTGGAAAACTAGTGCGATGTACTTGTATTTTCTTTGCGAAAGCAAATTGATGAAGTGCTGTGGTCGTACCACCCTTCCACAGTTGGTGGTGTGCGGTGCTATAAGTCTAATACTTGACTCAATCAATCATCAATCTTTGCTCCAGTCATACGTAATACTGTGTTACCTCAATTGGCGCACTATAGCACACCCAAGAGCGTTGTGTTGTGGGCATCTTCGCATAATCTTCCAGCTTTAGTTCTTACTTCTAATACGCAAACTTATATGCTCGTTTAGCAATGAAAGGAGGGCAAACCACCTTGCATTCTCATGCAACAGACAACTAGCAATTTACATTAAACATCAACTTCAACGTCCGCGGAATAAAAGACAAAGAACGAGGCTGCGAAGAATGGCAAGCGAGGCTAGCGACATCGCCAAGGTGACCGTTCGGCATTCCCATGCAAAAGCGGTAATAGATATTGTGTAAATAAATGCGCAAAGTTCGGAGAATTGGCGAAATGGCATCTGCAAGTTAAACTCTATGTAAAAGCTTTTCGTATAAGCCACAGTAAACAGCGACGCAGAACGGATATATGCCTATCGCGATATTTGATTTTCTGCATGCGTCATATCTGCTGTTTCGGACATCTAACCATGGAGAGATGAGATCAGGCACAATATGCGATTGAATGATGTACATATTCTTGGAATAACAGCGCACAAGAAGCCAGGGATAAATTGTGCACGCAGGATTGAATGTGGAAGAGACAATGGGCGTTGTACTAGGATACTCGAATGACACAGGAAAACGTTTGAAATGTCTGTTGAAGAACCATCTCGCAAAAGGAAACACTTCGTAAAAACACTGGACTGAGGTGCAAAGCGATGAATAGAGATTAGAGAGCATTTTAAAAATGTCAACATAAATTTTTTAGACCATCGCCCACTCACCAACGGCGCAGTGGAATGATGCCTTGACCGCAACTCTTCGGCGCTCACAATAATCATTCAAAGGAAAACTACTAATGAAGAACTTGTCTGAGAAACGACAAAAACTGCCTATTCAATGGAAAACCAATGCTAAGAAACACAAATGATATCATAACAACAATTCCCCCTCCATTTGATGCGCTCTTCGATCATCGGAACGCGCATGGCAAGATGGTTGTGCTGCATGCACTAATCTGGGTTTACAGAACAGTTTCAGCTGGCGAACCAAAAGTCCATCACAACCAGAAGTTCACTGCAGAGTGGCACATGTGAGCGACGACTTTGGAGACCGCTAGATGGGTTTTTCTGTGCGATTAGTGGATATATTCACATGTTTTGATCCGCCAAAAGTAACTGACACAAGAGGCACGGCAGGCAAACAATCGATCTCAGTTTCAATCTCTGCGAATTGGTTTCGCACGAAAGCGATTTCGAGTGATGCACAACGCGTTCCTGAAATCCATACTGCGTGGACTGTGCCTTTGAGAATGATAAATTGGAAATTTTGAGACGTTTAAGGCAAAATCTGAGGGAAACTTGGTGCTAACGACATGAACACCGCTTTTCCAAGCGACTATTTGATCTGTGCAAATCTGCGCCAACAACAACTGCTTGACCATCGGTGTGCGGCAACAACGTTTGTGCATTACAGTGAAACATTTATAAAACGAATGGCTTTGCCCGACTTGTGCACTACCAAGCAATTTAATGCTTATGTGCAATTGAAGAACGATTTGGGAACAACACACTATATCTATGATATAATTTTCTTAATTATAACGCCTACAACATGAGAAATTCGAGAAATGAAAAAATAAAACAGTTGTAGTCCATCGAGTCGGAAACTAATAGCAAACAGAAGTAGCAGAATGGTTCATTGCTATCGGTTCGCTTTTGTTTGCTGCTAGTTAGTGTCACTTATTTTCTAGTCATGCGTACGTTTCCATTCAATGCGTCTCATTAACATTCGATACTCATTCCGCAGTTTCAACATACTACACCCATGCCGCACCAGAGCAAATCGTAAACGAATTGCGCATTTGGAAAAACGCACAACAGAAACAAACAGAAACGCGTGTGAGATGCACGCTGGCTTACAACATATGTGCTCATAAATCATAGAACAATTGTTACCTTCACAGTTTTTTTTTCATATTTGGCAGCCAAATTAAGACACAGATGACCTGAGCACATGGACATTAAAAGGACGTGTGTGATGGGCGTAAGTTGGAAGTTTCAGTAAACCTAATATCTTTCATCGTTGATAATGAGCAGTTGCTATATTCCGAAAGGTAGGGAGCCTGCACACAACATCAGAGGAGATTATTGAGGATATGATATTGCTTGAAAGGAGACCTTCATATAGCTGTTTTTAACTAAACGCTGATAAAACAGTGTTCACCAGATATGGGACACGATAGCAAATGACGAGGGTAAACCGTCCCACGCAAATCCGTGTTGGTGAGAACGCTTTGAATAGAAGTGCGAAGCCAACGTACAAACCCTTTAACCAGCCTGGAAACGGTACACGCTTGCAAGCCTAGGACTCGTGTTCTCCGGCTGGAGCGTCCTAATCATATTACTGGTTACTTCTGTGGCAGCTAAACTGTGAGTTCACCGTTGAAAGCAAAAAAAAGGGAATAAATGAAAAAGTCGACTGTGCTGCAAGAGGGACGCTGTGCGAGAAGCCTAAATAAGGAGCACTGAAGCATGTCTCAGATCTTAAACCCATATGTATGCACCTCTCAGCAGAAATGAACAAACGGTTCGTGCGAACAGTCCAAAAGGGAAATGACGACAGCAGTGATTGCGCTAATAAGTACGGAAAGCAGAAAGCATAAATAAGCATGCATTTTATCAAGATAATACTAGAGGTCGACGTTTGTGAAAGACCGTTCAAGATCAGCGGATCCCTTCTGCTCGACGCGGACCGAACACCACATATGAATGCCACTGAAGCCATATAAAACAGAAACAGCGAAGTCTGAGGAACCACTGCCTTGGAGTTTGGTCAGTCGCTATCATGCAGACCTTCGTCTCTACCCAAACGTAAATCTAGTGTTTTGAAATAACGCTATTGGAGCAGTGAAAGTGGCAAAAAGGCACTGGTTACTCGAGAACTCCAACTGTGAAGAACAGCTATTCTATCACTTTTCTTCATGGCAGTGACGGCTAATGATTGCCGAAACGAGGAAAGCAGCACAGGAGTATTTAGAAGACAAAACGCCAACCGAGCTCTTTTATGAAATTTCGACAAAACATTGGTGGTGGCAAAGACACACAAATATTTCAGGCTATCAGGTTTACGTCTAAAACACTGCACAATCAGCATTGAGCGATGGTCTGGTGTTTAGCGATTGCCAAACTGGGCAAGCCACTTTGAGTTTTCGGACAGCCGAATGCTCGATTCGGTCACACGGTTGGTCTGCGGTGTTTCTGTCATAGAACGGAACAGCAAGCTCGAGTTTATTGGCCTTTCCTTTCGCATTTGCATTTGTTATGTTAAGCATAATGCAAATAAAGATCTCAAATTTTGTACCCCTAGGCATACTGAAGTTTATGACAACTTGCGTGCCTCGTTGCAACAAACGTCTCGATACAAGTGCTAAATATGTCGGGAATTCGAGAAGATAGGGGAATAACTTATGCTAAAGAGCTCTTGAGAAAGGCGACTGGTGAAGAATCGAGACATTGTAGGTAGTACAAGAAACAGAAGACAGAAATACGCCGCCTCGTTTCTCGCGATGTTCTGCATATCGCTAATGATGCCTGGTAAATTATCGAAAGCCCAAATGAACGCAATTCGTTTAATAGTCAGAACACGTAACTTTTATATTTTCACAGAAATTGAATTGTAAAAAGAGCACTTATAAGACGTAAATTCATACCAAGACAAACTGTACTGAATTATTCAATCATTAAGAAAATGGCCTGGAATTGCACGCAAGAAGTGACAGAGTCAAATCACTTTTTTAGAACCCATCTTTCTATAGTTCCTTCTTTATGATTGAAGATGTAGATGTTGCCCTGAAATATCAACAGCTTTCAAAGGCTGAGTCATGTAAGCATGTGATGAATTTATTCATACTGCCGGATTGCCCAGGAATCGGCAGAGTCCTTGGCATTGCGAGGTATAGGAACTGATGAAAAGCCTAACCGCCATTAAACAGCCTTCCAGCTCCTATTGGAGCTGGAAGATGCCCGCAAACTTACGAAAACATGCAGCCCATTTTGGGCTGACACTGATGAGGGACGGTTTTGAATAAGTCCCTCAGTGAACATAACTGTACGAGAAATTAATGGATCTTTAGAAGCCATATCAGAGAATCACTTCATCAACCGTATCCATAAGCATAAGGTCTATATAAAAAGCTGTTTACTTGTATACAATTCGTCTGCTTTTTGATGCCGCATTACTGTTCTTTGTAGATCTTCGCAGACAAAGCTAATGATGCCGTGATTTTTAGTTAGCAATCAGCACTTTTCTTTCAGTGATTTCAATCTAAATGTATCATGGCGTTTCCCTCTTTTGTTAGGCTCTCGAAACAGTTTCTTCTTAATCGCCAAACTTTTCTGACCAGAGAACAGGTGCTCTTTCTCTGTAGCACTGCCGTAACACGCATTTCATATTGAACATTACGCAAACACATCCAGTTAATGCTTCCAAGGCGATCACAACTTCTAAGGTATACCGAACAACCGCAATGCGCTGGACGAGCCAAAATTCGGCGCGTGGGTTCGATCTTAGGACGAATGCTGAGGTTTACGCCAAGCAGTTCAATTGATGGCGTTCGCTTAGAAATTATCGTCCACTCGTGATTATGACAGACAGACGGATTTTTCCAGAAACAAAAGTTTTTCTCGAGTTTTTGAGCGACGGCACATGCAATCCACAGGCTTGCTCTCGACTGCACAAGCATGTCGTTAATTTTTCCTGCGATGTTTTCTTTTTGAATATGACCACTTTAGTTTCTCGACTTCCCCTCCTCCCTCCACCCCTCGCACTCCTTCCCTTCCACAGCCACCGCTCACTTTGGTCCTGTATATGTACGTATTTATGGGTTTGCATAAGTACATATATATATATATATATATGCATGCATGCATACAAATAAATATCTGCCCTGCGGTTCTAACTAGCGAACCAGATAAGCTAACGCGATGAAATTTGACTGGCATAGCCTGTGGCATTGGGGAGCTTCAAAGAATATCCGAGATTGACATGTGAATTTCTACATGAGTTCTGATTGATGGAAGACAATTAGGCCGCAAACGGAGATTTAGAGAAACACTGTCCTCAAGCTGGATTCTCGGAACCAAAACTTGGGTTCACACAGCGCCATAGAGCAGAACGTCATAAACTACAACCTGCATAGTGACGGAATCTGAATACAAATTTCTGAGCTAGAAACAGAAAATCTTATGTGGAAAGGCTCGAAAAGGCGGTGAATGCAAGCGCCAGCAAGTCATCTTCGTAAACGGGTCGTCAGTCAATCACCGCCATTTCGCAGTGGTCAGCATTCGTTTCGTAGTTGATGGAGCAAAGACGTTCACGAATGGCACAATAACGAACAGTTGGTTTAGGCGTTTTTGGGCCATTTTAACCTTTTCCGTTGAAAATGCGTTTTCGCCAACTTTCTAGCACGACTTCAAACATGTTGAAATGAGATTACCTGTAGAAATGCACACGTCAACATATGTAAACTTGTTGGACTTTGTTGCACAGAAGCTTTCCAGTCATACTGTAAGCGTAAGGTTATCGCTGCATACGAGCCCACTTCAGAAACTACTTTCAGAACCGCACAAATGCTTTGCTCTGACAATATGCAATTATCAGACGAATCGGGCCACACTTCCTCGTGCTGCGAAAATGCACTCCGTGAGTGTCGACGTGCTCAAACAAATCAAACGGTATTATCTTCTTATAGTTTTCTGCACTGCGCTTTCAGTATTCCTATTATTTAATTCATTCACTTTATTGAGCTTCGATACTCGTTATGCTCTCACTCGAATCGAGCCGCCTTCATACGAATGCGTGATGTATTTCGTTGTTGTGCATGGCCTGCTATTGTTCTCTCAACGATTATTGCGCTGTCTGAATTGTGACTATAACGGAAACGTATTGAATAATTGGAGATGCAAGAACCTAAAAACGGTCACAATTAGGAGCGGCTTGTCAATGACACCCAATTAACGCTACATTCTTTGTTCATTTCACCTCGTTTAGCGCAATTCAAAATGTGCCATTATTCTATCACTATGATTTATCACAATGAATTTAAAAACATTAAAGTTTTGAATGCTTTATAAAAGATCTCATGCTTTTAACTAAGCTGCGCAGTCATTATTATATGAACAATAGCGTTAATGCGTACTCTATAAAAGATCTCTCGTACATATGAATTTGAAAAGGAAAAGTCCTCTAAATAATCTCTTGAACGTTTTTGTCTTAGTTCCTTAGCGACCAATATCATCAATTGACGAACGCTATATTTGCCCATTTTTGATAAGATTCTTGCCAGTCGACTAACGTTACCTAACAATTACTACGAAAATTCGTAGAAACGGCGAATAATAAGGTTTCATTGGTAATACCACGTCATTCGCTGTTCACTAAGATAGCGATTTATGTTAAGCTTACCTTATAATCGTTATGTGATACTGAACATTACAGGTTCAGTTCTACTAGGAAAGAATAATTCAACCTGTTTCGCCCAGCCCGAGACGTTCTACTTCGCAAAGACTTCAGCAATGTACTATCAAAGGTTCCTCGCATAAATGATCGTTCCATGCCAATAATGATGGAAATTTCGATGAGTTTAATGTGCAGTTCAGCAGAGGCCAGCTGGGTCAGTAAAAACCATGCACAATTACTTTACTTTTATTTAACATGTATGAGCAAACTTCAATGCAATACAAATTTTGTTTGGCGCATTCGAATGCAGTTTGACGTAAATTAAGCGCGACGTAATGTCGAGAGCTGAATAGCCGAACTCAAGTTACTCGAAGCGGAAAGCAAATACGTTATTCTGCGACACGAACTGTACTAAATTTCATGGAATGCATAAAATTGTATTGTGTCAGCAAAATTTTCTCCACAGATGAATATCCAGTGTTTTTTTATGGGATGTCAACAAAAGCGTCAATGCTGTTTTTTCAAAGGATATCGAAGCAACTAGGTAATCCACTAGCATTCTCGACATTAAATGAAGGTGGTAAATAACCCGTAGACGGTACGTTATTTCTGTCGAATTGTTTCTTTGTCGCATCACTACTACATATTGCCTCTAAGCTGAGGATGCAGTTTGAAAGTGGCCAAAAATTTTCCTTAAAACAGGCCGACCTAAGCTCAATAATTTTCTTATTACGCGAATGAAACAGTGAAATAAATGAGCATCATCAGAATATTTCAGTCCAGTTATCATTATGTTGGCTCGCGTGGGTGGCAAAGTGTGGTGAAACACGTTTCTTTTAATGACTAGCCAACGTCTGCTCTGACTTGTGATCACAAGCAACGGACTGCAAGAAACACAAATTGAAGTGACTACCAGATGTCTTTTCTCGCTTCAAAAGTGTTAAGTGTTTTTAACGTTTCTAGATATATATATTTACTAGTTTACTAGTTTAAGAAAGTTTCTAGATAGTTTAAGACTAACAAGAAACTTTACTAGTTTCTAACGACGCAATGAATTAATAACCTACTCTATGTGGCACCACGCGGTCATTTCGTTCATTTCTCGGGCGATGATATGCTTCATTCAGAAACCAATTCCTCCATAAACGGCGTTATTAGACGTTTAACGGTTCATGCGAAGCTTAACATTTTCATAGCTCGGCAGTTTTATTGAATCTCTCTTCACTCGCAAATATTTGACTTTAAGGAAACTCGCCAAAAGTTCACCAAATTTCTCATATCATGGGCGGTTATTTAGAAAAAAAGGTATAAAACCAAACAACGAACCACCCTACCACCAGTAGGGTGGTAGGGTGGTTGTAGTACAAATAAATCATTTCTGCATATCATTACTCAACATCGTAACAGGCTTTATGCATGCCTTCCTTATATCTGAAACTCCAACCTTGATGATGACATCTGTACCACGCAGCGAATTTGAAGGGTTACTCGGAAATCTTGGACCGCCTATTACGGGCACTAAACCTCCATGGCAACATTGCTTGATGGTGCTGAGATCAGTTTTTAACAGCGTCTTTTGTTTACACCTATCGTGCTTTATCACCTCTCGAATTGCCTTAAAACGTTCTCTTAACAAAGGAGCATTGGTCAACTACAAATCTTAAATATCACTCACAGATTAGTTACTGAAAACATCAAAAATAATTTTGCTGCACGGATTTCCTAGCGACAATTATATGCTATTGAGTTCTCGATCGAAACGGTCTAAAAAGTGCCGAACGCTTTTCATCTTTTCATTTCTCTTTGGACATATTACTTTATCCTCAACACAAAACAATTAGTTGCATCCTTTGGGTTTCATTTGGTACCAAAGAGAAAAGCTTTTTTTTCAATTTCGAATCCGCAGCAATGACTAACATTTCAACTTTTTCATTCTGTCGACAACCACAAATTCGCCACCAGTGCAGCACCTCAAATCTTCAAAAAGGCGAGCGTTGTTAAACAAGTGGACCGAACATAAGAGGGAAAAGTGTGGGGAGGTAAGAAAGAGCGTCTGCAAAGAAAGAGGGGAATTAAATCCAGGCGTAAATCGGATTTACTGAAATTTTGTAAACAGTGACCTGTCAATGCGAACGGACCGAAATGAGTATTTGGCAATCACGATAAAAATAGTGACGATCACTATCCGACGGTATTGAGAGCGATCGAAATCGATCACATGCAAAAGGTACCGTAAGAACTTCAACAGTGATAATCATAAGCAGTATCATAGAAACTGAAATTTTGAATTACAAAGTTGAGAGAATCACTTTTGAACACACGGTTAAGCTAATTGCCGCAACCATCCAGCCATGCCGTTCATATCGACTTTTTCTGATAAAACAACGCAAAATGAGGTTTGAAGATGAGCCGTAGAAACCGTCTGAGCGGCGTTATTTAATCGGCAGAAGATCACGTTGAGAACAATCACATCGAATAGCAAAATCCATGATATGAACGCAAGAGAAAAAAAACATTAAAAGGGCCAACAGCGGGCTCTTAGGAAGCGAATAGTGAAAGTGAGTAACTAAACACGAATTTCAGTAAACTCCGCAATAAAGAAAAGAATGTCGATAAAATTTGACGTGCGCACTGACAAATAAATTTGCACTTTTTCTAAAAATTTCCATTTCGAAATGCCGGCGAAGCAGGCCGTTACTACTTCTGAAATCAAGCGGCTTCAGATGTTCGTTAAGCGAATTCATATATTGCTCTTTCTGGCATTCGCTGTGAGACGAGCTAAGGCCTATTCCGGGCAATTGCCATGGGCTTTTTTCTGAATGCAACAAGTCAGCCAAGTTAATGTCCGCATGGGCGCGGACCGCGTTGTAAAGCTGAGCGTCTTTAGGCTTTTGCCGCAAGACGTTCGTGACGTGCATAATATGCCTTAAAAATTGCAATCCACAAAATTTGGGGTCTTGTGGCTTATGAACTTATAATTTAGTTTGAAATTGTGATTGCCAGAATTATTTGAAAGACCGTTTTTAATGTATCAAAATGGCAGCTTAAGTTGTGGCAGATAACCGCGGACTTTCCAAATTGAGATAACACTTTCTTTCATGTATTCCGTGCAAGAATGCGGCAGTTAGTTGTTGACTTCTCGTAGCGGCTAGTTAAATGCATACAAAATGCAATTACTTTAATAAATGAAGATCCATTAGAAAGGACCAGAACACTGATTTTTTTGTAAATGCTTTGTATGCAATATTTTGCTATACTATATCGCGTTTTGCGGCAACGGCCGCTCTGGCAGTGAAGGCATTGCGCAGTAACCTTTGCACAACGGCGAGTACACTTATAACTGTTTAAGTGTTATGAAGTCATCATTAAAGCGATCGCTAATAATGGAATACACGAAAGCGCAACAAAACAAATCAGTGACCAAAGTGCTACATCGGAACGGGGTAGGGCAGATGTTCGCATAACTGGCGTGCACCAAGTCATCCATGAACGCATAAATGCTAGCATGCGCTACCATCGGACCCATTATTCATTGGTCATAAAACTGCTCCGTGGTTAATCGGAGCACACTGAGAGTCTATTCTGTTTTTTTGAAGTTTTCCGTTGAAGATCGCGGTTACAAATTTACACTCGGCCGTGCAAAACAATGGGTTTAATTTGACGCAGAAACCGTATGCGTTCGTTCAACTTAATCGACTCTGACTCACTAAAGATAAATACTAAGGACAACTGGACCGTCGCAAAACGAATACTTGTGAGCATGACGTATGTGTATGATGCCGAAAGGCTAGAAAATAGTGAGAGTGGAGCTATGTTTTAATTTGGTCTACTCTGAGTGCCATACGTTTTTGGTTTGCCACGATCTGTAATGTGTAGATGATCCAGGCAGCCAAAAATGGATCGTTTTCGAGTTAGCGTTCCCGACATTTTCGAAGGGCGCCGTTTGGGCTGTTGACATCAAGTGGAGGATTTATATTTTCTGCACGTGCTATGGTTGACATACCATGCATTTAACATTCCAGCAAATGAACCGTCTTCGCTTTTTTGCATGGCTACTCAATACTGGCCAACATGGAGACGAACTGCTAAGCCATCGCAATATCTGTGCTTTCATAAAAAACGAAATATTTTCGTATATTTCAGAGCAAAGGATAATGCGTCGATCATTCGGTCTATCTTAAGCGCATCTTGCATGCCTTGAAGAACGTTTGAAAGCCATGTCTGCAATTTCATTGTCAAAAATAGTGTTTAAAGTGTCATATTATTAAATTTCTGCATATACCAGTTATTAGCAAATGTTTTCCGTAAAGTTTCGTACTCGCCAAAGTATGACTTACACAGCTGACCTATTTCAGTCGATCTCTGCATTTTTTTTTGTTCTAAGCACTCATAAGTGACTTACGGTGTGGTAGTGATGAAAAACAAATTGCTCCTCTAATTCAAATGTTCAATCAGTGAGGAAGAAAGTGACGGATTATGGATATGAACACAGTATTATGGTCAATGCAGCAAGCAGCACAGAAATAGGCCGAATGCATGGATCGTGTAATAGAAGACGGCTGCTCTAACGCTGAAATGAGCTGAAATATTTCAGCGCGACAGCTGTAAAGATTTTAGCGTCGATTGAAGTTTGAAGTAGACGCGATAGATTGCTCCTCCGGTTTCTTGAAGTGTTTCTAGTGGTTCCTTGAGCAGCAGAAAAAACTACTGGAATTGCACAACTGATCGTTTAAATGGAACACCAAGAGAACAGCCAGCAACTGGATCACTGTTGGTGCAGCAGTGTTTGCTTCATAACGAAATCATTGAGATGCTGCGGAATTGGCGACGAAACGAACCTCCTCGTAGGTAGTTGGCCGCAAACAAAACGATCAGCATGAGCAAGCTCTGTCGATGAGCGATTTCACGTCCGCATGAGAAAAAAGAAACGTTAACGCAAAACTGGATAGGGCATCTGCCATAGATTCGACTACCTTAAATTATTCACTCTTTTTCCAAAAATTTTACGTTCGCTCCTCTGTGATCTATTTGTGGTGCCTCAGTGTGATGAAAGTGTTCCTATACTCTTCTTGGTCATGTTCAAAAAGTGCACGCAAAAACACATTAGAGCACAACAACACAACAAAGTCAACAGTACACAGCGTAGATTGTGCATAACTTATTTTACTGTTTAAAGAACAGTTCGAGAAACGGTTTAGAGAATAACAACATCACAAATTGCAGCTTTTATTTTGCTGCCACCTCTAAGATTGTTCCGTGCCAAAACGAGAAATATACGCGAACGAGTGGACAATCACAGCGTCTTGATGATACCGAGTATTGTATGTAGCCGTTCATAAATCGTTCAAATATCACTTTCTTTTGCGCTCACTTTTTACTAGCCAATGTGAAAAGCAAAGGAATTTGAGTGCCAAATTACCGCTTATAAGAACTAAATGAGATGAGGAAGAGAAGTAAACGTGGTTAAGGTTTTGGTTATTTTTTAAAGTAATCACAACAAAACGGACGCGTCTCAAGAACGCGCGTTAGGCAGTGCAACGTATGAATTGATCGTCCATTGATCGTCCGGCTTTCTCCGACTCGCATTTTTATGCACGAAAGAAGAATCAATGAAGAAATAGTCATTAAAATATTGTTAGGTAGGAATGATGGCGTAGCTAATCAAGCGCCATTAACGCGTAAATAGTCGGTGGAAAGAGATGGATGACGACTGAAACGAAAGGAACAAAAGATGAATACAGATAACGAGACAATGGCCTTTCCAGCTTAGCCGACGTCACTCATGGCAACCAGAAAAGATCATCCAAGTGACTATAAGTTGTGGCATCACTCAGCGGATGCCTATTCGGTCCTTTTGTTAGGTAGGAATGTCAAGTGCTTTACTATTAATGGATCTTAATGCATAAAGAACAACTCAAAGCGCACTTAATTGTAAGAAAACTCCATTGGAAGGGTGCTCTTTTCACGGAATTGAATAAATGTGTGGCACACATTAGAAATTATTATCAATCTCTCGAGCTGATAATGACAAAGTAAAATCGCAATCATTGAGTTTTCAACTTACCGAACATGCTGCTTAAGTTAATCTTTAAGGACAGCGAAACAACGAAATGTGCACTTCCTCTCACATAAATCGCAACAGCTTGAAGAATTAGTCGTAAAAGTGGGAAGGGAGGGGGAAGGGGAATACGGTTGGAGAAGGAATTTTTTACTTAATTCCAATCATCCATTCTGTCGCTTAAAACGTCATTCAAGAACTGCATTCGTTTAAGTGTTCAATAAGTTTAGGACTTCTAGCTGACGGTTGCTGTAAGCATTCGCGCACAATTTGCGAAAAAGTTTGGCACTTCCCCTGCTCAATTTTTTTTTCAGGATAAATTCCATGTTTGTGTGGGTGCAAGCATTTTCGGTCTGCTATCGGCTTTACATAAATTCCCTGTTGAAGTTCGCTCTGGTATTCGAGCCGATACGGCCGCTCATCTTCCAGTTTTACATTAACGTTGAGCCGCGCTTTGCTTTTATGTGGAAAATGAACAAATACTATGTGTTATGTGATGCTAACACTGCATCATGGAGGCAAGCAGTGATGTTAACAGATGCACGAAGCCGTACGTAAATGGCTACATCGAATTCCCTACCAAGGAGCTAATGACTAGAGAAATTCGATTGTCTGTACACTTCTTTCATGGCCTCTGGAGCAGAAAGGAGAAAACTTGAAAGAGTAGAAAGCACAATAGCTCTTGAGTAGATTCGGGACCAACTAGACGGTAGCCAGGTCAAACTCCTCTTGGAAGCCAATTTTTCCTGTTACCACTAAAACCTGAACTAAGGGAAATGGAAAGTGTAGTGTAAATATGAAGGAAGGGAAGGGGTAAACGGGGGCGGCGGAACATATTTATATGCCCTATGTCGGCCCTTCACCCTTGCAGCATGTCTTGACTGTGTTGCCTTTGTCAAAATGTGCACTACTTTTGTCACGATCACCATGCTTCGCAGAACCTAAGCGGATTGGTGGAAAAACTTAGGCAGTTTGTCGGTGTTCGAGGGGCCCTTCTTTAATCTTGACCCGCGTCTCCCTTTTATAGGTAAACCGCATCTCTGTGTTGGTAAGGAATCTTAGAAAGCTGCCCGCTCAATTATTTTGCGCTTGCGATATGCTTCGGCTCATCGAATCGGCTCAGTCTTTGCTTTTCGCATTTGATCCTCCTGAACTTCACACCCTAATCAATATCAAAGGGAGTTGTGCAAAACAACTGAAGCAACGCCATCATATCGGTAAGCAGTTGACATACTAAATTGAAGAACGTAAGTAATTTTACAAGCCGAAATGCTTCGGTAAAGAAGTCTCGTCAGGAGGGTTCAGTTATATTTATATTGCCAGGGACAGCAACTACAATGTTTCATGCCTTTAAGATGAATCACAGTCATGCCTTTACTACGAGTAGGCCCAAACACTCGTGCATCGTCTTCTCCAACAACTGCCTCCTACAATTCTCGTGTGTTTCGCCAGTTTATGCGTGCGTGCATCGCCCAACTTCACTAAGGCAGTTGATCATTTCAATTCTGAAAAGAATCACACAGCAGGAAAACTAAAGAAACATAAAATATATGTTCAACAGCGAGCCTACTAGGTTCATGAGGAGCTATACAATCAGTTCACTTATTCTGCTTAGATGAAATTCATATCACAACTGAAAAATTCCTTAACATCCCGTTTATAATTGTATTGTTGTTGAATACTCAACATCTTGTGTTTTCTCTGCGCTTTTGTCACCGGATGGTCTATAGCATTATGACACCCTTCCAATAAAGTGGGGCTATGAGTCCGAGAATTCCTGATGAGCTAAGGCACATGGAAAAACCCTGACAATAAAGCGGATCTAAGAAATAATCGCCTTCAGGTTAGACATTACGTACAAAGCTCTGCGTTTATCCGTGACGAAAATTGCACAACTTCACCATGCATTAAAACGAACAAGGCAGACGAACTTCTGCAGAGCAAGTTAGGAAATGAACGCGAAAGTATCGAAACGACGTATCAAGAGCTACAAAAAACGTGATTTCCTTAAAAAATAAATCGCTCAACCGAAATGTATGCTTCCAGATGACTTGTCTCTCTGATTGCGCACAAATGGTTTTAAACGGACTCCGCACAAATGCTATGCGTTTTAAACGATTCTAAATTATGTTTTGAATTTTGAGATAAATAATAAAGCGTTTTAGGAGCTGGTAAGTTGTTCATGATGGAGCCTTCTATTAGTGTGATTGAGACTTGTACAGAACCATTTGTAAAGATCAGTGAAAAGTGCTTCTTACAGCATTTCCAAGTGGCCTTGCATGTCGTTTAAGGACGACCGTGAAAAGCTGATATAATACCAGTCGCTGTGACACGGTTCTTAGCTTACTTGTTTTCCATACCGCAAACCTCGGATGTGTATGAAATCTCCGAAAAATCCATATATTACCATATATTAAGATGTCGTTGTTCTGCATGTGGCTGGAAGTTTCCTCACGGGTTTTCTTGGCTCTGGAAAACATGTAAAAATCAAACAGATACTGCAATATTAATCCATCTGTGGTATGAATCCATAAGTGCAAAATGCTCCGGAACTGTGTCTCCGTCGGATGAAGTGCGTGTTGTGTGCCCTGTATTATCAGATCGTTCAAAAGTTTTAGGTTTTGTTGCTTTGGTGTGAAGTTTTCCGCTGCTATTCTCTTTTCAGCATCACAGGAATGATTTAAAATAGTTTCCAGCCAGTTGAAAGCAGCACGCCCATTGAAAGAAAAGCAATTTCTAGACTTCACGATAAGCCTGGGCGCACAGCCAACCTTTTCATTCCTTTCTCGGCTTGCACTGCACTGTCGTCGTTGATCTGTACGCTGCCTGCGCCTCGTGCTCGTGCACTTGCTCCTCCTTGTTCTGCGTGTTTAGGAAATTTGAGGTCATGCGAGAACTGCACCCGAAATGACAACTGCCCAACGAGAAGCGTGGAATTCGTGGGAAGACGGAAGGAAACTGGTAGGATAATGGTGCCTATTACGAAAGCAATCGGAATCTTGCGGAAATTTTGCTTGGCCGGCAAAATTTCATAGTATACGTCAAGAGAAACTTTTCGATGGTTGATCCAGCAGAAATGCTTCTGTGCAGTTAACAGTTCCTGCTTTGAGTTTTCGGACATTTGCTTAAGTAATCGGAGAATCTTAACTGGAACTGCAGAAAGTACCTTCCGTTGCACCCGTGAAAGCGTGAACATTTTTGCCACATATTGCATATTTCGTCGTCGGCTTGAGCATTTCCTTGCTCGGTTCACAGCTGTTGTACCACAATACTCTTTTTAAATGCTTGCAGTAATGACGATTAAACGAAAGGAGCCAGTTAAACGGCGACGCCTTTTCGGTGCTTTTCTTATCCGTTATTGCGAACGACCGGAACAGTACGTTCGCCTGAGTAAACTTAACTGCATGATGCACCATCTTTCTAACAACATATCGTTGTCACGCATTAGCGTTTCAAACTTGATGTAGCAGAAGAACTGGAATAGTTTCATTTTGAATGGATTACTCGACTGCCACTCTGCCATTTTCTCGTATACAGAGAGGCACAATATCAACTGACACAGAGAATATATGTAGATATGGCGACAAAAGTCGATAAGCAACGGCCCCAAATGAATGTCGAGTAACGGTTCGATTCCTCACAGACGCGCTTCGTAAATGGCGGACCGAATTCTCGTATCACAAAGGACTCAAAACGGAATGCAAAATATAAACAAAACAACGAGCCCGATCAAAGGCTCGACCGCTCGTGTCCATTATTGCAATCCGATGTTGTTTGACTTTTGCGGGGTACTGCGGGTTCACCTCCCGTCGGACGTCAAACCTAGGTAATTAAACCTAGTCGCTACGCGACGTGAGGGTGAGCAACATCATAACAGAATCGGTAATACGAATACCTCGCTATAAACATAAACACCAACAAGGATTAAAGCGATGCAAAAAAACAACGGTGAGCACAAGTGGCCACAAGCAAATGAAAGGAGAAAGGCGCCATGGATTACTGACCCCAACCTCTTATATTCGAGTCCTCATAGAGTGGCTGAGAGGGGTACGTCGCCGCTCCGAGGCGCTGACGGAAGATATGATGAACTCGCCGCTGGCCTGGCCCACTGTCTATTGGTGCCAACTGATCGTGCTGAACCAGAGACCGTTTCGCACCATTGCGACTTCCTTCGCGAATCTTAGCTACACTTGACGAATCAGTGAAGAGTCGGATGCGCGACAGTTGATCAACGAGGATAGGAGTTCAAAAAAATATTCAGAAAATTGAAAAAGCTGCCCGAAATTACTTCCAGTTGTCTTATCTCACGCCAGTTGCATGCCAGTGGTGGATTTTTCTTTCAGTTTCGAGATTTCTCAAGCGAGATGTGTAAACATTCATCATCTTGCTACTATGCTGTTGCTTAAAATGTATTGTTAGAGAGTCTAAAGTTTATAAGTAGGAAGAGCCAAAACGATTTACTGGCTAATTCAGCAATGCTGATTTTCCACAGTGCGATTGTTTGCGGTTTTCGCGACTCAACATAATGCATGAAGAAAATTTTTTTGTCTACTGCCACATTAGCATCCTTCTATGTCATCATTGTTCAACCGTAGCCATGTGTGCTAAATCTCTCCATAACATCGAAGGTTTGTTAAGATATGGGCGAGGACGGGTTTCTCAGGACGTCGATGAGAACCGCTTTGTTGGGCTCTTGACGACGGCGACTTAATCGAGCTGGGAACAAGGACGGCTTTTATATTCCCCACCTGTTCTTTCCTGGCGTGTACTATCTTTATAAAGTGGCAGTGGTGATGATTGTTGGATCCTCATTCACCAGAGCAAAGAAGGCTGCGAAAACGAGTACAGAAGAGAGGTATGGAACGGAAATTTGAGGGAAAAGCGAGTAGAGTGCAGAGAGGTTATCACAACAGTATTGATGAAAAAGTGAGAGAGTGGCTCCCGTTAACGGAGGGAAAGAACGATAGTAGAAAGTGGGATTATGAGGGGAAAAAGCTGTACGATTCAAAGCACAATGCCGCAGGTTGTTATTCTGCAACCGATAATTTGGAACATAAATCGAACATGATGAATGACGGCACTGCCCAAGGCATTCATACCACCACTGGAGTAGAAAAACCGCTGTTACGACACCTATGTTGCGCCTTTAAATATGTGTCATATTGACTTTAAATGATAGCAACAAGAAGCGATATTTCCTCTCTCTCTCGAATATA
>JPKZ01002765.1:280460-304645 GCA_000803305.1 Toxocara canis | reverse complement strand
ATATATATAATCATTTTTTTGTCTCAACCAAAGATTTCATTTCATTTCCGGCATTTTAAATGCGCTTCAAGCGAATGCACAAAGCATCATCCACTTTACATTCAGCGGCCAAAAAATATATGCTCCATTATGCTGTGCTGCAGCAGAGGATAACACAACAGAGCGGAACGGTCACAAAAAATTTCACTTTCGCAACATATAGAATTGAATGAAATCGAAGATTGTGTTTTCAAAGTAAGCATCATTCCAGGTTGCGCTCTCAATCAACGGGATATCGGAAACGTTGTGAAATATCAGCGTGAAAAGCACTGAATTTGGTGACCAATAATTCCATTTATTCACTATTTAAAACCACTTACGAGATCGAGTGTATAAAACGCCTAATCTCACCAGTGATTTCACTTCCTACACAAATTAGTAGTTTCCAAAGACTCATGCCGTGATTTCGCTTTGTTAGGTGATTGCTCACATAGCAGCTATGTAGTGCAGCGTTCGTTTTGCATAATGTACTGTTATTCTCGAATACCGCCAAGTTATCTGTTACACCCTCTTTTGCTTTGATTTTTTACACCACCTTTTGTTTTGGTCTTACGCACTCACAGTTGTGTCGAATTCGTCGGTTTGTTAGTGAATGCTACTGCTGATAATTTTCTCTAACATGCATGCGTTTGCCTTTTTAACAAATAACTCCTTTTATGCTGGGAAAAGTTTATATTGCCCGTAATCAGGCTATTTATGAGCTATAATGCGATGGTTAAGAACGTGTCGCTTTGAGTTGGCGCTGTATCTTGGAGCGATTTTCCGATGTTTCGTCAAAATGTTTTTCGGATGTAAGAGGTTCGCCAGGGTTTGTTCCTGGATTTTTAGCCTCTTTATTGATGGAAACCTGCCCTTCGGTCTCAAATGTGAGGTAGTCAAGTTGCGGACAATAAGCAATTATTTGCTCTCCAGTTTTGCGTCTAATTGCTGCAGATTTAGTTCGGACTAATTTCATCTCTAAGATAAACTTCTTCCTTTACAATGCCTGTATTGAATCTCGAGTCAGAGTTTTCGTCAAGAACATTCTAGGTGCACCGATTTCGACATCTTTTTCGTGTGCACTCGCTACTTTTTCTTATTCCCTTCGAGATGTCATTTGAATAAATTTACATCCCCTCTTTGGATATGTCGCGTATTTTGTACCAGAATACACGGGTTCACTGAATCGTACGCTCTTGCCAGTCAGAGTTGTCGTACTAAAAGTGGTTTATGGCATACTACAGCAGTGTAAATTCCATTGATTATCCCGGCCCGCGCTGTCGCAATTGAGTAATATTTCCGAGAAGCACTCTGAAATGGATAGAGTGTCGATTCCAAACCTATGCATATCCGGCCGTCCCTACCTTTTTCCCCTGCTAATTTGAAGGTTCAGAAGGCTGCCACTTTTCTTAAACGGTGCTGTTGCCCTTCCGGCCTTCCAGGCTTTGATTAGTTTTTGGGTCTGAGATTGGAGTGCCGGCGCGAGTCTGTCTGTAGCGAATTTTGACATTTTATTTCTAATTTCGCTTTGTTGGTTCACATTTTTTGTGGGTACTTACATGGTTCCGCAGGCCAAAGAGGATGGACTTCGATTTGAGGATGTAATGTGTTGTTTCTGGGCGAGTTCCGTTTCATTACGCTTTAACCGAACCTCAAGTGCAACATAATGATTGTTCGAGTCTTTCGCAGTACTCGCATTCTATTTTTTTTCGTTATTCATCAAATAAGCTCTCCTAACAATTTTTATAACTCTTTGTAGGCTATCGTTTAGGTGCACACTTTTATGCTCGGTTAAATTATTAATGATAAAAGTCCTAATGTGTTGGGGATTTCTGTGTTTCTTTGAGCATTCAGTTTATCCATTATCCAGCACCTCTCCTCTGCCATCTAACGTAGTCATGATTTTTTCGCAAAGTTCTCATCTGCTTCATAGACATTTGTCCTGCAGCCCTATTTTCAAGCGCAATTTATTATAGCTTCCTCTCTCTAGTGGACCTGCTGAAAAAGTTGTTTGTAAATTCATTCCAGTTTCTTGAAAAACAAAAAGAGGTACGGTCGTTCCTTTTCTGCTGAGTCGGTTCTATTTTTGCGATCGTCGGCCAGTGCTAGCAACAAGTTGATTGATGGGTTGATGCTGCCTTTAACTTTGTAGCTTTTCAGGAGGATGTATGCTGACCTAAAAGCCGCTGCTTCATAGTAGGTAGTTGTACGTCGATAGCTCTCCGTCGATTTAGAAAGATTGTGTTCATAGAGCGAGGAATCATTGACGCTATCTTTAGCATCTCCTATGTATACATGCATTTGCGAGGATAACAACCTATCATTAGAGAAAACTACCTAAGCTGCACACTGGAGGTCTGTAGAAGGAGATCGCAATTACCTAGCTAATT
Organism: Toxocara canis; assembly: GCA_000803305.1. Lineage (NCBI taxonomy): Eukaryota > Metazoa > Nematoda > Chromadorea > Rhabditida > Toxocaridae > Toxocara > Toxocara canis. The sequence continues at coordinate 302,237 of JPKZ01002765.1, read as the reverse complement.
TTTAGCATGATATGTTCCTATATATCTAGTGCCTTCACGATATGATAGAGCAATTCGGTACGAATTCTCAAGTGATGCTGCGGCGCCTCCTTCCTAGTATTTTTGTTTCTTAGAATTTGCAAAAAATGTCCGTTTGAAACACATGAAAATGTGACCACATGTGAAGCTGTCCCTCACATAATGGCATGAAGGCTATGTCTCCTTATGGAGCGGAATGTTCAATATCGATGAAGTCGACAGCGTTAAGCGCCCTCGCCTTCATAAAGCATAGAAACACGGCGAAGCGCACCCTCTTACAGTTTTCAATTTGCTCACAATGGAATCTATTTTTGTAGCGTCAATCGCCGTGTTGCGCAGCTCCGTTAAGTGTTTTTTCTTAGCAATCCGCAGGTCGTCATTGGCATAAGAAATACCGCGCTAATTTTGTTGGTTCATCTTGTGCCAGCGTCATTGGAGCCTTTATTCTCCGAGAGGTATATGGAAAGTTTGGTGATGGCGGGAGCAGTTGGTGGAAAAGTTTCTTTCCATGGCAGACGGCGTAAATTGTTGACGGAGTTTCGTCGCCATTAAAGCATATTTCTGACGGACGCATCATGCCTACACGCTTGACTTCAATTCTGAAGACCTTTGCCACTTGGCAGATAACCGCTGCAAGATCGAGAACGTATTTTTGTTTCTTCCTTCAGATTCTCTTATGGCCTTCAGTACGATAAGGTTAAGAACCTTCTTTTTCTTCACCTCGTTTTTTTAAACGTCTCTCTGATGTGTAGTTCTATGAGCCATCTGGCTGAGCCGTTCCTCTTTCTGAATAGATTACGTGAATAGCTTTTGAGTTGACTGGGCGTCATCATTTATTCGAGTGCTGGCGTTCTCTGGTCTTGTCGATATTGAGGCGATCTCTTGTTTTTGGCATAGAGTGCTTCCTTTAACTCGACCGCTTTCTTGCTTAGAAGGGCGATCTGGACTTGCGGTTGGCCATCCATATAGTGTGAGTCGATCTCTTCAAGAGAGCTACCGAGAAGCCATTGAGCAAGCTCAAAAGTTTTTTTTTATAGACGTGGGGACCATTTATTCAAACGCATCATTCCTGGATATGCTAGCAGAAATCGTTTAAGCTGTCGTAGAGTCTCTGTACGTAAAAGAGATGAATTATGGACGGAAGCCGTTGCGATAAGGAATAAAATTGACGGCACTAGCAACCGAACTTAGCGTAACTCGGAAGTTTGGGTAGGTAAAGCATGAAGAAATGCGTATATGATTGCACCATGCTCATCCGAGTGTCGCGAGGTTAGCACGATCACACTATTTATGCGCTTTGCCATTCACTAATATTAAGCCAAGTTGCGATCTGCAAAGCGCAACGTCATGGTTGTGCATATATGTGTTTCTACGTGTGTCTGTTCGATAGTTCGAACCATTGAAACTAGTGTTATGGAATTTGGCAGGTGTGATCCACACAGTCCGTTCATGTCCCATGCTAAACCTCGAGCAAATTCGCGGGTCTTCGAAGAAGCTATACGACTTCAAATGAGATCAGCGGGAATTTTCTGCACATTTTCAAAACTCATTGTCTCGGTCATAGAAAATTATTTGTATTTGGTAAATTGGATGAGTAGTTGTTGGCTAAGGTAAAATTAGAATTTTCGATATCTGCGAATAATTTATGAAATAATTTGGTTGAGGTTGTGAGTCGTGAAGTCGCATATTGTGTGGCCATTTGATATGCATTCCTGCTTATTTGAACCGTCTGAATTTTCAGCTTCCGGTTTTGCTTGTTTGCATGTCATTCGAACTTAGCTGTCCGATGAGCTCCAAAAAGCAGGAGTTCCAATCCGGTCCAGGTTCAATGGTCTCAACTACTCCGATTCTGTTCCTAATTCATGACAGGAACAGAGTGGATGCTGTGGGAGGAACAGAAGAAATACAGAACGTCTGAATACACATGAATGCCATCGGTGAATAGAAACGACGGTGGCCATCTCCTCCAGGATCATGCTGAGTACTCCTTCTCTTCACGCTCATTATGGGTTGCTTTAAGCATTACCCATTTTCGACGGACCGTTTTGTGCATTTTTGGTGGCATGTGCGACGACGACCTCCTACACGATGCGCTTTCGCAAGGCCATCCTTCATAACAGGCAAATTCACAAAGCAATTCACATTTTACCTGATCCGGTCGTTCGTGCTATTCGTTTACAAGCGATTTGTTCTTTTTGGCTTAGATGTGACCTGCCGGGATGCAAGACGTGAGAAAAATTTGTGTCGTTTTTTGAAAGCATTTCTTACTTGTTTTCCTCACTGATGGAGGTAGCTGAAAGTTTGTGAACATGCGAGGAGGTTCCAGGAGGTAAATTTTACCGAAACTTTGTAGCTCTGTCTTAAAAGGTCTTGAAGTTGATGTTGATACTGCAGGATAGACGCACATGCACAGCTATAACAATGTAAAATGACCACTTGATGATATTTTGTAAAATGACAATGCTATGACAAAAATAGAAACGCTTTGCAAGTGGAAATTTCCAAGTAATCAGCGAATTTTGGCAAGCGTTAGTGTGATTCATGCATCATAAAATGGGTGAAACGTTCCACTGTTGACAAGTACGTCACTCCAAAAGCGCAGAAAGTCAAAACTGGGTGACTGGGATTTCCAACTCTGAGTGAGCCCTCAACCCTTCCACTCAAGCGTCCCGAGCCTGGCGAGGTGAACCCTCCTCCGTCATGGTCCACTGACACAAGGCCACATTTTTGCACTGCATCGGTTCCATTTTTTCAAAGCATCTGTAACAAGAGGGTATGTTGTGAGCGTTTGCTTCTCTATTTCACAACCCACCTCCCTTCTATCAAAATTCACATTTCAGTGTCCGTAGAAGTTAAATTGCATTCAATAGCAGGACGCAACGAAACTGCTACAATCAGCCAACTTGTTGAAAGGCTTAACCAGCTATATTTTACGAGTATCTTTATGCGAAGTCGTCCGAAAGATTATATTTATTTCAGTCCTCCCTCGTTTTTCCCTCCCCGTTGCTTCATCAGCACACTTAATTTCATAGAATTCATTGCAAGAAGAATGCCACTAGATTGAAGATGTGTTTTTCTCTTTTTTCTTTTTTAGCGTTTCGAGTTTCCTCACCATCCGTAGCAGCAACGGTTCCGGTTACTCCCCCTGTCAATAGACAAATTTTTTCGGTGGACATTTTGTTCGATGTTAAAGATGAATACCATATAATTGTGTCAAATATGCTTTTTTTTCTTTTTTACAGTAGTTGGCAATAATTTTGCAATTTTGAATCCGATCTTCAGTTGATGTTTCTGAGCAGAAGAATTGTGTTGTTGCCTGATCTCACTCATTCGAGCTAATGCTTGAAGAAACAGGAAATTTTTAACGAACTATGAGTATCTCTTTAATAGGACTTTTTAATTTCTCCAATGAATTCATTTGGCAGAGTGGAAAAGATATTAATGTGCTCAAATTTTTGTGGAATCAGCTGAACGGTCACGAACGTTTGACGTTGGCAGTTCGGTTGAGAGCATTGCGTATTTGTTCACAGTGCATTGCACCGTTTTCAGCAACTATACAATCATTAGTGATTTTTCTCCTGTTTATGATCAATGTTTTTGTGAATTTCAGCCAAGCTTAGCACTACTATCCGTTTCACTTCCCAGGGCTGTGTTAAGAATCTGCTTTTGATCGAAAATAAACGATCAGAATGCCATCCCCATAGTCGCTTGCATTCTTTTCATGCAAAGCTTCATCGCATAAGGTTCTCTAAAATATTCATCGTTTTAAACTGCGTTGTTTGTGTTGCTTTTTGATTGCTTAATTGCTTGCTAGGAACAGTGACAGCGATCATCTCACCACCTCCTCCAACGAATCGTTAAGAAATTTACTCAAAACATGCCGTGCAGTGAAAAATTACTTTTAATGCTATCGCTGAGTTTGCCCGTAACGGAAGGCCAAAACGAGCTACCATAAGGTCCGCATAGGTTCGAATTGCTCGCGAAATTGCGAAATTGCGAGATTGCGAAATATTGACGTTACGGTTGTAAAATCGTTTCCTTTCATCTCTTCAGAACAACTCGCTCTTGTTTTTTTTTTGTTTTCTGCTTTTTTTTTTCATAAGAGCGCGTTGCAACATTTCTGTTTTTTTTTCAAACGCTTCCGTCAAACGCACACTATTGAAATGTCACAAATCACTAGCCTTCGATCAAGTCACATTCACCACAATTCACGCAGTTAGACAACTGCTTCCTAGATGACATTTGGAACGAATACTTTCGTTAACTGTTCCTTGGATGGCTTGCATTGTGTCAGAAAAGGAACAAAAACTCCAGAATGGTTTTTTTCTAGCGGTTTAAAAATGCAAGCGAACAGTCGCCGTATCGGTTGCATGCTCCGCCTCACCCCAACCAGATGTGTAAGTGGCGCTGATGTTAACGTGACAAAACACTTTCTCTATCGCATTTTATCACGTTTCAATGCAATCAGCATTCATGTAAAAATGAAACTCTGACTTATAGTATTCGAGAAATTTTTCTGCGACAGGTGCACTATAGTGTTCTTTCCAGTGAATGTTGTGCTGATATCAGATTTACCATTTACCATCAGTTAAACAATATTAGTTGTTTTTTTGCAGTCTGTACACCATTCGTAGCGGAATTCCATTCAGAAGTGCTGCATGGCTTACAGAAACTTTTAAAGAAATAGAGCACATTATCCAAGTCAGACAAAGTACTTATAGTGACGTCATCGGCTAGCCGTAGCGAACAAATAAGTCACTCTGCGCATATGATGTCTCAGAAGCAATCGATTGGAATAACACATCTGTTTATACTGAAGATTCTGGCTTCCTTTTATATGGACTGATCACTTCCGCTCAAGGTTGATAGAACACGCTTTCGAGATGCTCGACGACAAGCTCCGCGGGTCCTTCGACATCAATGGTGCAGTCGCTTGAGAGTGCAATGGTGGTCACGTTGCACTCTCGCTTGCAGGATCGCTTACCACGCAAATACGGCAGTACCTTCTGTGGCTGCCCCTATTCTCAAGACAGTTTTCCACTGACAAAACCGAATATATGTCACAGTTCACCTTGCTCAAATGTTCTTAGTGCAACGTAAGAGGGAGTTATTCGGAGAAGGCTTTCTGAAAAGCCACTATAGTGCAACACATTATGTCAATAATCTCGATAGCGCCGTAACTGAGGTTGTAGCCGCATCAAAAAACGATATCTTTCAAACGGTGGTCACGTTGCACTCTCAATGAGAAGGGGACGGACGGCCGCCACCAGTGTGACTGCCGTCTCTGGCCACGTTTGCTGTGTACGGCTGCCTCCAACGGCATCGGCAAGCTTGACCAACAAGCGTGTGTGTCGCGCTCGCGTCGAGGAGCCAGCCGAGCGATTAGGCAGGCAGGCTGCCACGCAGCTTCATGAGGCTCTCGTCGCCGTTCGTCGCATTTAGACATATTTGGCGCAGCGCCGCACACGCACACGTCAGGCGTCAATCGATGAGCAGAGGAACTGCTGTTGGTGCTGCTGGATGGTTGGGGTGCTTCTGCTTTTAGAGTTTAGTGGATAACAGCATGCTTCGAGAAAAACGTCCTCTTGTCGAGGAGTGCCATGTGTGTCTCACCGCCTTCTTCATACTCGATCTTTATACCCCTTCTCGATTATTTCTCCACTGCTGCTCAGGCAACGAACAAACAGTTTATCATCATTCACTTTGCTGCTAGTTTCGATAGCTAAAAGCTTCAATTCGTGACTGTTGTATTCTGAACTGGCGCACAGTGCCCATAGGGCAGTGGGAGTAACTTGTTTTTAGGAGCATCCCTTTATGCAACAAATCTATGTACAGTTATGCCCTGTGTTAAACTGATGTTACTATAGATAGTAGTGTTCAAATATAGCCACACGTTTTCAAAGCTGCCGTCTTAATGAGTATTCTCTTATGTTTTCTGCATACAGGTGTAGAAGCTTTCTTTGTCATGAACCAAGAGAAGATTTTCGTAAATTTTGCTTATTCGCTTATGTATATGACGTTTTTTTTTGGTTGAGCCACTTCAGTATGGCTCACATTCGACGATAAGCAATTTTGCACTGGCAAATGACAAAAATCTTATCCGTAATCGCAACCCGAATCTGCGACTTTCCGTTCTCCTGGTCTTCATCTTGTCGTCTTTTCTAAAGTATCCAGCATTTCACCGATTGAATCGCATAATTCTGATTTCATTAGCTTCTTCAATTCATTTCGCGATAAAGACGTCCTTTTCTTTTCATTTTCGTCCAGCTTAGCTAATTTTGCGATTTGCAAAGTCATCATGGCGACGTCGTATTTGTGCTTATTTAAGCATGTGTCTGTCTGTCTGTTCCGGACTTTCAAGATGTGAGCTATGGAAGCTAAAGTATAAATTTAGTTGTTAATCTGCGTTGTCTCCTATACCTAAATTGAAACTATTCATCGGCTCAGAGAAAACTTATACCCTTCTATGGAAGGAGGAGAATTTGTATACATTTTCAAGCGGTGGAAGTGCATGCTTCATTAACTAGGTCACAGAGAAACGAATCTTTAGCAGGAGGAGGTTGACTTCATGAAAAAATAATATTTGACTATTTGACAGTTATGAACAGTTCATCAACCCAGCTGATTTCGTGGTTGAGCCGTTAAAGATATCTCGAAACCGCTCTGATAGGCATTCTCACTGTTTGTGAAAGTGGCAATCAGCAGAGTTCATATCGTACTCAGCATATGCTAAACGGAAGTATTTCGTGCCCTCTTCTTCAGCAACGTGTCAACCTACTGTTCGACTTTGTTTGATAACCACTCCGCTTTTAGCTGCGCTACAAGGCAAGCTGTTGCCTTATCTTTAAATGTTTGCCATTCTAGCGACAATTATTTTTCGTTTATTGACTTTTCTTGGCGATCCAGCCAAATTCATTACTTTGCTATTATTTTTTTGTTTTGTGATTTCGGTTCTCGTTTTTACTGGATGGTTCGATTGGCTAATATGAAAAGAGTATCAATAGCATTCAAATATGAAAAGTGTTTGTTTAATGAGTGCAAAGTTGGAGGCGCGTAACAACATATCGTTTACCGAACTATGCACTATCCACAAAATCCGCATCCACTATCCTTTCAGTGAGTTTCTCTATCATCTTTCCCAGGCTCATATCATCTACTTTGAAGCATGCTTAACTGGACCGCTACCTGCATAACAGCCCCTTACCTTCCCGCATACAGACGTGTCCAAAACGAACAGTTCTGATTAGGAGGAGGGAGGACGGAAGGGGTTAATTGATAACGTAAATTATACATATGCGCTTCAGCATCACTGCTGTTTGTGTCGACGATTCTTGAAGTGCTTTCCAACGTAGCACAGAAGTTCAAGAGTTTATAGAGAAGCGAGAGGTCTTCGTGGATGGAATGAGAGGTGAATGGTGTATTCAGGAGTTGCCTTGATAAACGCGAAATGGCAAACATCTACGCATTTACTGAATTCTGACAGTTGATTTTGTCGCTAGTATAATAAAACTCAAATAGATGCTCCTGGAGGGAAGTTTAGAAGTAAGGAAAAAAAAGAACTTTTTGGATTTCTTTGATTTCATTTTAATCATATTTTGTGCTTCTGATACCAAAGAAAAGCATCAAGAGTACACTTGCAGTTCACATTTGTGCAGTAATTTCTCTCTTATTTCTGTCGTCATTCGTTTCAAGCAGAGCTTCAAAAATCGGAGTGCGGAGGCATGAGAAAGTGCATCAGGTCCTATATTTGAGCCGTGATTTCAAAAATTGTGAGCACTTTTTCAAAAGATCTCTCCATTCGTGCTATTCGTGACAAGTACCAATTCGTCGCAAGGGTATCTCTCTTTCTTTCTCTCTAGCTCCCTTTTCTAAAGCAGGTCTTTATCTGCCCATCGTCTAGAACACTCCATGTTTCTCTTTGTCTATCTCGAAAGCTGAATAAGAGTATATCGTTTTGCCACGAATCGACAACATGCGAAGGCCAGACGGGTAATTCTCAACGGACATGAGGGATCCGTGTCTCGATGCCGTTCTCTTTTAGCGAATGTCTAAAAGTTTTTTCTTCTCACTTTAGCTGATTCGCTGCATAAATTATTTGTTATCACAGCGTTATAGCGTGCGCTTTATAAAAAGAATAATATGCCTCTAAACATAATGAATACAAATGCTCATATATTTCATAGGATTGCCATGATATGCACTTTGAAAGTTCTCTCGGTCAGATCAACGGGACCTACTGATGGCCACAATTGTCACAAACATGTAATAACGCATTAATCCAGTGAAGCGAAAAACTGATTGAATTGGCGTTCTAAGGATTGCACGTATTACCGCTGAACAGTAAGTCTCCACTCTTGTAAAAATACGGTGAATAAATTATGGAGTACAATTTTTGCCCATTTTAAAGTTTTCATATCTCGCCGACATTTTTAAATGCAGCACTGAGAACTAGTATGGGTGAACAATGCGTGAACAGGATTTCATTATTTTGAATTATTTACAATACCTGATTAATTTTTCGGGCAAACTCACATATATGCACACGTATTCGTACAAGCAGATATAGCGTCGGCAAAATACCATGTAAAAATGCATATTCGCCAACGCTCATAAAAGGTGACTTCAAGGCTTTGCTTTGTTGTTTCAGGCGAAAGCGGCAGAGGGAAACGTTGCGGCGAGAATATGTGAGCAGGAGAGTCAGGAGGGAAAGATGGACGTAGAGGGGGGGAGTGAGAGTGGAGGCGGTTGGAGGAGGAGGAGGAGGAGGAGGAAGGGGAAGTTCCGATTGATCATTCCCCGCGATTAATTTGGACTAAAACGTTTGGGTGACGGACGGCAATACCACTGCAAATAAAAAGACTGCTAGGTGTACTAAGAGCAGACTTCCAGTGAAATGCGAAATAGTCTTCAAAACATCGGTAGCAATGCATTTGGCTGTACAATCTAACATTCCTCTATGTGAACACCTTATGGAGCTTTCACTCTAACCTTCACTAACAATTTAGAATTACACACGAAACACCATTTTTATTGTTAGCAAATAAACAATTGATGAAGTTTGCCACTTCACATTTACCGTTCCAGCCAGTGAGATCGGAGTTTTAAGCGCGGACTTTTGCACTTGCCAAGTTCGTAGGTCATATGTGTTTCACATATGCGCCTTAAGTTCAGCATAACTCATTTTAATCCTATTTACGTATGCAAATCTTATCGACAGTCTCTTCGACATCAGCATCTCAAAGGGTTCGAATACTCTGTAGCTTAACTGCAAAGCAGATGAAGGGTTTTTTTTGAAAATATTTAGAAATTTCTTCTACAGGCTTTTGAAAATGGCAACAGATCTGATTCATCTACATTGTACCAAATGGATTTCGTAAAAATAGATTTTTTGCTACCTTGTCACATTTATTCTCTCCGTCATAGTCACTGAAGATCTTTTTCTGCCTAGTCACAAGTCACGCATACGACTGCAAAATGGCGGAAATGACTTATGCAAGTTTGCTCATCGTCATCCATTTGGAGCATTAACTTCTCGCAGCAAATTGACGTTATGTGCCTTGATGATATTCAGTCAGAGCGGTCAGCAACAAGTCAATGAGTGCGCGCTAAGCCTTTTTCATATGCTGCGGGAAATTTGCATTTGCAACGCGCATTATGCCAACATTGTATTTCTGCACACGCATGTATCTGTCTGTTTCCCTGACCGCCGAGTAGTTTAATTTCAAGAGCCAGTGAGACTAAACTTGTGTTCCGTTGACTTCCCATGTTCAGTTCGTAAGCCGTTCATAGACACCGGAATGAGTTCTTAGGTAACTGAGGGTGTTAAAAATCGATATGCATTTTGCAGCCGGTCAGGCTGCATTTCTTACCCATCATTTTGTTAAACAGTGAATCGTCAAAGGTAGATTTCAACGAGCGCTTATTTCATTTCAAATATTAATTATCGTTATTCGCCTCTAGTTCACGGAACCTGCTCGTTCATTAAGAGAATTGCCCAAAGCTCATATCATGCCGGCCGTCCGGTACGCAGTGCCACTTGTACCGCCTGTGGTTGACACAGGTGGCAATGTGTACCACATGTAGGTGAATCTTTTATGCACATCAGCAGTACTTGTTTAATCAATAGACAATGCCGTTAGCTACACTGGTGAATCATCAGCTGCGAAGAAGTCAGAACGCGTGTTGCCACGGTATGCGCTTTCGTAATTCCGTGCTTGCGGAATGATGCTTTTATCTTACTTGCAGCTGCTTGCCACTCTTGCACTTGAGCTGCGTTTTCCTGCGATTCAATCGCTTTACGATGGAAAATGAACGGTTGCAAGATGCAAGCATTCCTTTTAATGTCGACAGCTCCTCCGAGAAATGGCCGCTCGGCATTCAAGTTGATTCAGAAGGTGGTCTATCAAATTTTTTCACTGCATTTTGTTACCCGAGCTTCAGCGATTTCTTAGTTGAAATTCCTAAATTAGAATACTCCTATCGAGGCAAGGAGAACCTATAGAATTTCTGTTTGACTAGTGCGTCACGATCATCTCGTTTGCTTCTTCTGTACACATTCTTCTGCTTACTTCTTTGTGCGTGAGTGTAAAACAACAACTCGAAGATGGGAGGAAATACATGTACTTGCTAAGCTTACGAGATAATTTCGACAGATTTTGGCAACGAGCAGTATGTTTGCTTGAGAATTGTGCGGCTTTTGGCCGCCCTGAAATATGAGTCTTTGGCTTGCTCGATGGCAGCTTGTTTGCCCGTAGTCATCTCGACGCTGTCGCACTTAGCCCATGTTGATCATCCTCGAGATCATGGACTTGTAAGAAATTTTGCAGTCACACTGCACAGACGATTCTGTACTGGGATAAAACATCGAAGTCGATTTGTTGCTTTCAGATTGCTTTCATAAGGCTTGCATTTCTTGTTTATATCTCACACGCTAAAGCCTTGTCTACTGAAGATACCTCGTTCACTCGAACTGTTTTGTCAGCCCCCTATCCCTCCCTAAAACTGACATAAGCTTTCATCACATTCCGTTGTTATTAGAAGAAGGACAAGGTTATGTTCGGTTCAACTTTGCTTCCGAGTTTATACCATGAGGTTTGCAGCCAAATTTTTTCGAAGTACATGGACTTATATAAAGTCTTACCAACTTCTCCAGGACATTGTAATGCTCAGTGTTCCGATTATAATTTCATCCATATCAGTAAGGCCAAGAAAATCAGAAAAGAGGTGCCACTCATCTGGGCTTCGGTCAAGAACGATAGCATATAAAAACTGAAATGGTGTATGCAAAAGAACTGGAAGAATGGAGGCTTAGTTGGGCGGATGAGTGGAGGCTTTGTGTGTTTCCGTTTAAAAAAAAATTTAATGCATACCGCACTATATCGAGTTTTGTCGCCTCTCCATGTGCATCTCTGTAGCTTTTTGGCAGTCGTGACAGTTCTACGGCTTAAAAATAATGGAATCGATGGCCCTCCTGCGTCTTTCCCCCTCTCCCACGTTCGACGTCCCTGATCGTAGTAGCATTCATGCATGTGTCAAACGATGCTTGATGTAACCGTATTCCTATGGGGAAAACCGTTTTGAGAAGGAAGTTGGTTTTCATGACGATGCTTTGCTCAGTTGGAATTAAACTCCTTCAACGCCCATAGACATTTTTCATCGTTTCTTCATACACCAGAAAATGAACGACTTCACCTATTTCTTTTTTCTTCCATAATGGGAATTTGTTCATCTTCCTCATCGTGCACGAAACGAAGCACCGCAAGTGATCATTGTTCGCTCTAGTGTTGCGAAATTTTGTAGCGCTAGCGTTTGTAAGCTGAAATATGATTTAGAACGGATGAACAGTAGTTAATTTATGTGGTGATCGAGTGGTGCTGCTTCGTCGGCGTTCATAGGGGAGAACAAGAACCAGAAAATATGTAGCACCAGCAATGTTCCGGGCGGATGGTTGCTCTCGAGCAGTAAGGGAGCTTTGCTCGGCCAGCTAGCCAATACTCCGTAAGTGTTGCGCTAAAATGCGCTCTTTGCTGAAATAAAGCCCGGAAGAGCAATGAGCTGTTCACTTTTTCGCCGTTCTCGTCAAAATATTTCCCGATGGATTTCTGCCAACTTTATCAAAAGTGCTCTATTTGACGATGTTCAATTCAAAACATTCGGCCTAAGGCTTCTCGACTGCTTGCAAACAAAGGATCGAACGAGGCTCGATTTATTGCTGAGTTCACTGAATGTCTCAGATACGCTTCAGTAAGAGGTTGAAATCAAATGCAGAAAATAAAATACTCTTGGAAAATAAAATATTTAATAAATATATTTCCGACGTGTTCATTTACCAGCAGTGCCCAAGAAGCGTTCTTGTATGATAGCTGCCGGAATTAAGCGATTCACGTTCACACAAAATTGCTGATGACAATGCCTAACAATTCTCAAAAACTCTTACGTAATGTGGACCCTTTCTGCCATTCAACGCTTAAGTAGTACATCAGGAGCGAGTTGTGAGGCATATCCCAGGGACTCATGCGGTACGCGCTTTCGACAGTTGTCGTTAAAAATTCGGTGGAACCATAACAAAGAACACTCAGCTGTACGCGTATATTACGCTCGAACAGTGTTTCTTGAGATCTAAGGTGGAATTGTGCCAGGCTAACTATATTTTTAAGCTGTCGAAACCGCCCTCACTATTAGCACCTATTTTACCAAAATCTTACAACTGTTGTCCCAAAATTTCTCATAATTCATTCACAAAATCACATTCGGAGCTGCGCATAATACCAGTTGTATCATACACTGTTCTACATTCAGTAAGGCCAGATTTCTCCCTTGGGAAATGGAACTGACGGTAATGATCTCTTTGGCTTGCCTTTTTCGCCGTAGTATTTTTCGTGCTTCATAGCTCATTCGGAAATTTATGAATGGCGCTCAAACCTCGTTTATGAGCCTCCCATGATGCCATAAATTATGCCAGCCTAGTTTAGCAGCGCTAAATTTTCCGGTCTGTGAGTCGAAACAAAAACACGCATACGCATATGCACAAACATAGCGGTCCCATAATGCTTTTTCGCTTCGGCCTTGCGCAGTGTGAGGGGTCTGACTGGAAAGCTGAAGGATAACGTAACGGAGCGCCTCGACGCTATCTACTTGGGTGTAGCGACATAGCGATGAGGTACAGGAATGTCTATTCTGATGTTTTATACTTTTCTACATGGATCGTCATGTTGGCAAATGGTTGATCGTCGTCATGCTAAAATTTTGCGTTTGTCCAACTGCATATTCAGAATACGAAAAATGACTTACTCTTATTAAAACACTCATTCTTCGCAATTTACCGATGAAAACGTGTTTGCGATTGCGTCGTCAACGGTCAAAGGCAAATGCACTTCAATACGATCGAAACGTGGATTTGTGCTCGGCTCCAAAGAGTCTGCGGAGGCAAATTCGTCATACGGACTGAGATCACGCATGGGCATCACACCAGTCGAGATCACGCATGGGCATCACACCAGTCGAGATCACGCATGGGCAGCGCTTGTCGCCGATCGGAAGAGAGATTGCCTGCAAAATTTAATTGTTTTTGAGAAATTAGCGTAATCTGCTAAGCCGATAATCGCAAGGAAGAATTAAAAGATTGTGAAATTTTCCAAGTGAAATTGTCTAAGGACGTGAAATTTCTTGGTGCCTTGACTGCCTAGCCCTCGCCATCCACCAAAAAGCTTTTGATGAGCCATTTTCGAGCTTGAGGCTCTTGGACGAACCAATGATTCACAAAAATTCTTTTCAAGCGCACTAACTTGCAACAACACGTCTGAAAACTGTGACCGTCAAATTCAGCTCGAAAATGCCCAGGCAGAAGGATCTTCGAGAAAGGGAGATGGAGAAGCGGTGAGAATTCAGGGATGGGGTGGAAGAAAAGCGAGCGCTGTTTTTTCGTCGAAATATATTTCTTACTTCGAATCAGTTTGTTTAGTTGTTCTATTCGTGGATTTACAAATTTCTTTCTTAAGAAATTGGAAAGTGGCGAATTAGAAACCGAAAATATACTTTTCCTATAGCTGTTATTTATTTGTGGCGGCCAAATATTGAATACGTATTGGAGTGTTAAAGAAAGGATAACGTGCAAAGCGCGTTGAGTGTAGGCCCGTTTACATTCGAAAGCGTGGAATCGGAAGCAGGCATTGTGAAGAGAACGTTGAACGAGGTCTTAGCCCATGCAAAGAAATCGATGGAGCGCCAAAAAAGAACAACGCGTTGTGCTGTTCACAAATTGTTTAGCCAATTTTGAAAATCGTCAATATAAATCCGTTTCAGTGCCCCTTTCTCAATTCGCTTCAAATTTCTTCACAGCCCAAATTTCGTCATCCTATCTGTCTTCTCGAAACGCTTCAATGACAGCTGCACTATCGCTTTGCATAGCGACTGCATAGTCTAGGCGTTGCTGCAGTCATCGCCAACTCTTCCTTTCTCTCTCTCTCTCTCCGGGAGCTTTGATTTCTACGTGATCGCTGATCCATTTTAGGTACTGACATGATCCCGAAGCGTACATGTAGTCCTCAACATAAAGCCGGCGACTTCGGCTGGTTCGAGTCCTTGTGTTAGCAATGTCTTCATGCTTACCTAGCATGATTTTCACTGAGTCTGAGCCATGTGGAGCCAGGTACTCCATCAAACGTTAGCCTCTTCAAAGGTGTGCTTGACGAGACAACCTTATTCTTCATCTGTTTATCGCTTTATTCGCTCTCAGGTTCATGTGTTCGTTTTTTTCCTCCATCTTATTCTTTCGGCTTCGTTTCCGTTGATTATGGTATAGGTGAAATCTCTTTGAAAAAGGAATTTCTAATTCCTTCGACCAGAGGGAGGAACAATTGGGTCATTGAACTCCGCCAGAGAGCATCACTTTGTGCGCGATAGCGAACCTCATAAATAAGAAACTGTGTCGGCTAACGGGGTAATCTAGCTCATTGCTGCCATGTTCATATGCCATATGCGGTAAAGCATCTAATACGTTGTCGTCACACTTCAAAAATGCAAAATTGCAATGTTTGAAACGGTTCAGATTGTTGTACGACATCGAATAGTACATTCTTATTGCCATAAAGGTTCAGTGCTTTGCTGGAGTGCATCCTCTGTTATCTGATTTGCGTACAAAGCACCGAAGCGTTATGATCACGTTTAAATACTCGTTGTCGCTTGCGTTAAACCGCAGTCTGCATCGTTCTCACACTATTAGCAGTTTGCTCTCACGCGCTTTACCGGCATCACATGGTTACGTAATCTGTCACACTTACTTCTGATTCCGTGCCAGTGAATATTTGTGATTTTGGAGTTTTCGCAGATGGTAAGCTTTATATTTTTCATTTGCTTTTTTTTATACGGAAGATTAGTTCATTCGAAAATTTTTTTCCCAAAAACTTCTGCTCCCTCTTCGCATAACCGTACAAGTTTATGCGCGGTACACATAGGTTTCTAATTAGAATGCTGAGTTTAGTGACGGAAAGACCTCATAACGTTTTTTTTAAAACTGGAACCCTTTTTCGTCTCACGAACTTCATCAGTAAGCTTGAGCCTCCTACCAGTCCTGCCGAACATCGTCTGTCCCTTACCACTTCGTTATTCTTCTTCAAACAACTCCACCCTTCCCCTCCAACATCCCTCGCTGTCGGTTTTCGTTCGATTTCTGTGTGAATTGCATGGTTCCATTTCTAGATTTCGGACGACGCCATCTTAATTGCAATATGTACGGCATCTGAAACTGCTATTTTGTACGTGATGAACGGAGAAGATATGTGAACGGGTTGTATGCTTTATGTTTTACTACCGTTCTTCTCCCATCTCTTTTGCTTTTGCGATCATGAAGGTGCCTATCGTTGTTTGTGACTGAAGCTGTAAGAGCTTGATGGCTGTGCAGTAGATAAGCGTGCTTGTGTGATAGATGCCGAAAAACAACAAACGACAATTGGTTATGTCTCTCAGATACCTCCACGCCTATTCCTTCAGAAGTTCTACTACTTCTTTTGTACTCTCTTTGCTCCGGAACATTTTCAAGAACATATACAACTTTCTTCCCATTCCCTTTCGCCCCCATTTATTCGGTTTTCCTCTCCCAAGCGTCGTAGTGTAAAACATTTTGCCTGAAAGCAAAACATCGCCGTTTCATTAACATTAATCCGATTTCAGATGAGCCTCGAATCGTATGCCTTACTGCAGCTGCTTTTGATACGACAAAATTAAAAAGCGGAAGACGTATTCCCAAAGGATAGGAAACTAACGGAGTGTCCGAACGTTGACTTGTCGGAACTGCTCTTTGAGCTTCTGAAATGATGGAGCATTTTAAGCATCTCAAACGATGCTATTCCGTCAGTTCCGTCACTATTTTAAAATTGCAATGCAGGCTGTGACTGTTTATTTGCGAGAATGACGCATTTCTCAGTTCCGTTCAAGAACGGCATTCTAGGTACATTCTCTTTTTTAGAGCTTGCGGGATCTTCGCTAAAGATTTCAGTCATTTCAGCTCCTCTTCCGAAAAGTTGAATCTTCTTCGCGTTGCTTTCTCGTTTCGCAGCAAAAATTTGGTTGTTAGCGTGTTTCTGCAGTGCGGATGAAGAAAGCCAAACATGGAGTTCACCCCACATAAGCTTCTGATAGAGGTTTGAATAGTGATAACAGCAGATTTCTCGTTTGATGAGGCTTGCAACAATCGGTTTCATCATTTTCTCTTGTTCCATCTGTAAAGATGAACTTGTTGCTGAGCGTGGGTTGCGAAGCCTTGTGATATGTATGCTGATAGCTGTTGTTTGTGAACGACTCACATTCCGAGAGGCTGTTCATATGCTGAACCTGCTATGTACGTCTTGGTATGTGTATGGGTGATGTGGAATTTATCAGCGAACGTATTTCTTAGACCATCTGTGAGGCGCCGAAAACTAACCTCTCCTACTTTTCTTCCGCCTTTCAGCACTTTTATGATCTACTAATGGTTTCGCACAAAGGTTGACGTTGCGGAACTGTCGCCGATAAGAACGAGCCTTACCGCATATATATATACGGAGAAGATATGTGAACGGGTTGTATGCTTTATGTTTTACTACCGTTCTTCTCCCATCTCTTTTGCTTTTGCGATCATGAAGGTGCCTATCGTTGTTTGTGACTGAAGCTGTAAGAGCTTGATGGCTGTGCAGTAGATAAGCGTGCTTGTGTGATAGATGCCGAAAAACAACAAACGAC
This sequence comes from Toxocara canis, assembly GCA_000803305.1. Classification (NCBI taxonomy): domain Eukaryota; kingdom Metazoa; phylum Nematoda; class Chromadorea; order Rhabditida; family Toxocaridae; genus Toxocara; species Toxocara canis. The sequence goes on along the minus strand of JPKZ01002765.1, from coordinate 285,005 downwards.
AATTGGTTATGTCTCTCAGATACCTCCACGCCTATTCCTTCAGAAGTTCTACTACTTCTTTTGTACTCTCTTTGCTCCGGAACATTTTCAAGAACATATACAACTTTCTTCCCATTCCCTTTCGCCCCCATTTATTCGGTTTTCCTCTCCCAAGCGTCGTAGTGTAAAACATTTTGCCTGAAAGCAAAACATCGCCGTTTCATTAACATTAATCCGATTTCAGATGAGCCTCGAATCGTATGCCTTACTGCAGCTGCTTTTGATACGACAAAATTAAAAAGCGGAAGACGTATTCCCAAAGGATAGGAAACTAACGGAGTGTCCGAACGTTGACTTGTCGGAACTGCTCTTTGAGCTTCTGAAATGATGGAGCATTTTAAGCATCTCAAACGATGCTATTCCGTCAGTTCCGTCACTATTTTAAAATTGCAATGCAGGCTGTGACTGTTTATTTGCGAGAATGACGCATTTCTCAGTTCCGTTCAAGAACGGCATTCTAGGTACATTCTCTTTTTTAGAGCTTGCGGGATCTTCGCTAAAGATTTCAGTCATTTCAGCTCCTCTTCCGAAAAGTTGAATCTTCTTCGCGTTGCTTTCTCGTTTCGCAGCAAAAATTTGGTTGTTAGCGTGTTTCTGCAGTGCGGATGAAGAAAGCCAAACATGGAGTTCACCCCACATAAGCTTCTGATAGAGGTTTGAATAGTGATAACAGCAGATTTCTCGTTTGATGAGGCTTGCAACAATCGGTTTCATCATTTTCTCTTGTTCCATCTGTAAAGATGAACTTGTTGCTGAGCGTGGGTTGCGAAGCCTTGTGATATGTATGCTGATAGCTGTTGTTTGTGAACGACTCACATTCCGAGAGGCTGTTCATATGCTGAACCTGCTATGTACGTCTTGGTATGTGTATGGGTGATGTGGAATTTATCAGCGAACGTATTTCTTAGACCATCTGTGAGGCGCCGAAAACTAACCTCTCCTACTTTTCTTCCGCCTTTCAGCACTTTTATGATCTACTAATGGTTTCGCACAAAGGTTGACGTTGCGGAACTGTCGCCGATAAGAACGAGCCTTACCGCATATATATATATATGTATATATATACATATATACATATATATATATATATATATGTATATATGTATATATATATACAAGCAGTCTTGCCCGTTAAAATTTCAATCTTTCCAACAATTTTGTCTCCTTCCCTTATTTCCACAGCTGTCGACCGCAAATGCGAGTACGGCCTCTTAAGCACAACATAAGCCTGAGTACGTTTCTATGTTGCAACAACCGTAGGACATGAATGCCTTGCTTTGCAAAATCAATTTCGGGGGTTCGCCTGCAGCTCTTTTTAAAGGACCCTTCCGAGAACGCTTATGAGAGTAAAGAACACTGTGTGCTTTCAGCTGAACTAACCGGAAACGGGCTGCTTCATAAGTACATACCGCCGACTGATTATGCTGCAGAACATGAACTTTTTTAATGGCAGTCGACTGAGCTAGCTGTACAAAGAAGATTCGTTGGACATCATTTAAAATAATCTCTGTGAAAGCGGAGTACAGGACAACAACTGATCGGAGCGAATAGGTTAACGAAGAAAACAGAAAAAATATATAATTTAATTTTCGTAGTTGACTTGTTTATTTTTTCGTGATAGGCATGGCATATCTTTAACGCGCTTATTAAATTCATTGAGAATGATGCGAGTGAAGGGACGAACAATATCGCATAGGTAGCGAGAGAAGAGACAAAGCGAATCAGATGTAATAGCGATGAGGGAATCTGAAATTTAGAAGAAAAGCGATTCATCGGGTGCGGTTTAAGGAAGTTGTTAATTCAAATTAAATTCTAAAGAGTGAGATGGGACGAGTCCTCCATGGACGCAGAACGAGCGATCATTTGTAATAAATTAATGAAAGAATGGAAACAGAATTCCCGGCTACTTCCCTACCCCACTCCCCCTTCCTCTTCTCCGGACAACAGTAATAGGAAGAAGCACTTGCAAAATAGATACAAGCTTTTTCAACAAACCTGAAGTGAATATACTGAATACTAAGAAAATGCCTCACCTCATCGCCAGCAATAAAAAGCGAACCTTACCCCACCCCGAACCCCCCGAAGGAGCTCTCTCCCCTCGAGACGCCGCAGAATTAAAGCCCTTGGGGTTCTATTTAAGGTAACTTGGTACATATGTGCCTCTGTAAAAATTTATGTATACACATGTATATACATACACCACTGACCACTGAGATACTGCCCCGCTATATATATATATATATATATATATATATATATATATATATATATGGCGGCAGTATCTCAGTGGTCAGTGGTGGAGCCTCCGCTTCGCATGCGGGGAGACCTGGGTTCGATTCCCGGCTGCTTCCCACCATATCACTGACAGCCCAGCCAGCGGGTGGTATTAACAACTAGCTACAACAGCCAAAGGGATGGCTGTTGCTCGGCGTGTGATTGCATCAGTAACATCGAGACATCGCACTGAAGGCCCGAGCGGTAAGAATGAGCCCATTGCGGCACTAGCTTGACATTGCTTTTCGTAGGAATTATCTGTGTCGCTTTCGTAATCGGCATGGATGGAGATGACAAGTGCGTTCGCACTTCCCTATAAGGGTAATTTTCGAGCACCAGCTGGCCTTCTAAATCATATCTTCTATCATGTTTGGTTGATTGCCTATTGTGCTTGTGAAAGTGGCAGCGAGTTTGCCCTTGATAGAAGTAGTGCCGTAATTATTTCTCATAACACTTCGTAAATAAGCTCTGCTGGTTGGATTTTTCGAAGTACAGTGCGTGTATGATGTTATATTGGGCGAAACTAGTATGAACAGGTCAAAAGGAAAAAAAAATTAGGATGAGCGATGGGAGTGGAACGGGAGGAATGGTAGCGAAGATGTCTCAATAACAAATATGCAGTTCAGTCGATAGAACACTTTCTGTTTCCGATGCTTCGCAAAGTTAATCGCATTTTATGTGTGTGAGGCGTTCAGCATGTTACACCCGCTGTTACGGAAGCTTGTTGTTAAGTTGTACGATCAATTGCGCACGTCTTTAGCTTGCCCAATATTTCTGTGACGTAGCCAGTGGATCTTAGTGAAGTAGCAGTGTGAGTCGCGAGGAGGCAGATTGGAAAATTATCTGAATCTATTCCAGCCAGGTTCAGTTATTTTGTCCGAAGATCCTTAAAATCCCTCACATCCCGTTGTCGACGTACTAGAGTTCCAAGAGGACAGAAAGAAGTTACAATTGTTTCGATATGCGGCGCAAAAACGACAAGGAATTATTGGTGAATTGTTGAGCGGCAAAGGGCTCATTAGGTTTCTGAGGTCTTAAACTGACCAGTATGCTATCATTTCGCTATAACGTAATTACAGTGAAAGCCACAAAAATGTTACATACTTTAGAACACTCAGTTGACAATTGTAGCGCAATGGAGTCACTCGATGCCTTCATAATTCTGCCACATGAAAAGCTTTCGGTTCTTTATGAGCGGATCGAATACTGTATGTGCCATTTCTTTCATGGTTCGCTTTGATGTTCGCTTAATGTTTCAAAAAATCGACGAGTATCGAAAATCGGTGCACCTCAGCTAAGAGGCAAACGCCAGTTGATATCCCTATACTTCAGAAAAGCCACACGCTCTTTAGATTGTAGAAAAGCGAATATGAAAATCGACAGAGACGTTAAAAGATTTTGATTGACGAGCACGACTGGAATCGTTGTTCACGCTGATGGCCTGCTCCACGAAAGCACTGCTGAACTCCATGAGACCTTTTTTAAAAAATAACTCCTGTTTTTTTACTCGTCACGTGTGCTTTTCATCGACATCGCAGTTGTTCTCCTGAATAATAATTTACTGCAGCTTTTGCTTCTAAACTGAATAATCTAAAGCGCATTTGCTATTGTTTCTACTTACGTAAAAACTTGGTTTCATATGTACATGCATGCCTACCCTGGCATCGCTTTGAATAATCTACTCTGCAAATTTGCATTTCGCAGATGCCTTCCTAGCTTAACGACGTCATCTCTTTGTAAATATGCAGTTCAATAGACGCTCTACGTTATAGTGTTCCGTCGTTGTTGGGACATCTGCAGTCTTATTTTCTTGTGCATTATGATGGACTCATTTCTGCAGTGTCTACTACGTTTTCATAGCACCTATATCCTAATACGTGCAATGGAAGTACTAAGCGGATAAGCGAATCGACGTACTAATAAATGAGCCGTTTCTAATTTTCGAAAACGCTTCACCTTGTGGATTATACTGAGAGAACCATTCAAATACCACGAGTTCTGGAACGTTTTTTTAAAATGTAGCGACGCTATCTCTACTTTTCTTAAGCATTGCAATTTTTGAAGACCACTCAGTCTTATGGACCTGTAAAGCTGAATTGCACTTTTCGCTACTCGAATCAGATAACATTTCACTGAATGAGCCCTGTACGTATCTAACATCAGCGCTCGCGAAATTTGCAGCGTCATCTCACAGGAGGAGTGGGGGGACAGTAGGTGGCAAGGAAGTGGTAA
>JPKZ01002765.1:251162-279962 GCA_000803305.1 Toxocara canis | reverse complement strand
AGGGGAGAGTTAGCGGAGACGGGCGAAAGGTAAAAACGAGATCAAAGAAAGACTGTTTGATCAGTGCCCATTATGCGGCCGCATTTCACTTTGGCTGATGACATTGTTAGCCTGCGGATACATGAGTGGCTTTTGCTCGCTCATGGCGAGAGCCGTGATTGTTCCAGCATCCTTTAGGCGTTTACCAGCAGAGAACTTGTGATTAACGGTTTCCATAAATACTATTCCTTGCCGCATTCGACTTGGTGAACGGGAAGAGGTGTTAAGACAAGAGGTATAGGTAGACGCAGTTGCGGCCTCTACGATCATCGACTCATGCAGTGGAAGTTGTTGCGAAACATGTGGACATCACAAGGGGAGGATGGGGGAGAGGGGCGGAAGGGGAACGGGGCTGAATGAGGTCCACGCGACCGTCACAGGACTAATTGAGGCTGCTGGTGCCCTCAAGAAGAGACACTGTTGGTGGCACAAGTATGAAGATAGTGAGATATGCACGAAACCACACGACACCATTATTATTGTGCATGATTCAGCCTTGCCGCTGCAATTTTCTAATTTTGCTCATCACATGCAGAAACATGAGATGATATGAGCGCAAAGACATTTATCGTTTCGATAGCTGTTTTTTATTAACAAAATTTTTGTCGATTAGGTAAAGCAATCTCGCATTGCCAAGTGTTTGTTTTTTTTTCAATACGGCCGGTAGTAGGTGAAAAGGAGTGAGAATGTGATGGTTTCCGCAAACAGATGATTGCCTAGGGCGGCAATACATATCCTCTAACAGCTTTTCAAGGAATCACACTGCACAGAAAGACATAAAAAGCCAGTTCACTATGCTGCAGAATTTGACATTCGGACAGAAATTGACACTCCTAATAATGACATTCGGGGGTCCTATAAATTGCGTGCGATGATCGGTCTGTGGTTGAAGACAGCAGTTCGATCCCTATCTGTATCGCCGTGATTGAAGCGGTCAAGCCAAACCAATATGAACATTTTGTTCACACAATGCATGTATAATAGCAACCATACTGATTGCCAAAGTATGAATGCAGTAGAGTGCTCTCTGTTTTTGGGAGATCTGTGTGGGTTCACATAGTTTGGTGGGAGTGAGACTGGGACTATATCTCATTAATTTGGTTCCGTTTAACATCCCTGGCCGTAAATCATTATTTATTATTGGCATTCCCATTGCTCATTTCGTCGTCGAACACGAGATAGCTGTTCATCATGGCCAACGAATGCTGTTCACGCTTCCTTCACAAATACTTGTTTGCCTTCATTATTTCAGGTTTAAAAAAATGAATGTGGTGTTAGAACAATATTACTGAAGGATAAAAGGATGAGGGCGAAAATGCAGAATAAGAGAGGGTGTATGGTTAAGCTTTTGTTGAAAGAGACGACTTCATAATTTCTTATATTGCAAGCATGCCGACGAAAAAACCTTAATTACTTAATTCGTTTTGATAGGTCTCGATTATTATCTTAGAGACGACACTACCCTGTTAAATCTACGAGGAAATCTACGTTATATTAAACGGAAAATTCAGCAGCAGCGATGAAAAATGCCGAAGCGGTAGAAGCAAGCAATGGCTCCCCAATACACGGATACTACGTCTTTGACGCAAATAAGGTAAACTGGAGGGTAAATTTCACCGCCTGATATTTGGCGTATGAAAGGAAAGGCGAAATGAAATGACGTCTCCATCAAGATCAAATTCTTATTATCGATTGTCCAAAATCAAAGCTCTCCGTATCAAAGTGTCCCTCTCCGCAAAATCACTGTGTCGTCGATTACCGTTGTTTGTAAGCGTCTGCCGCAGGCACGCACACCTCTTACGACAGCCGTGATTCACTGACAGCCGCAAGTCATGCTGATCTTATAGGTAAGTTAGTTAACCATGACGCGCTGACTGGACTCTCCTTTCGCAAGCTTAGCTGTAAGTGTCGTATCGAGTCATTTCTGACGAAATAGCCCACCCACCGACTCTTGCCTTGACTTCCACATATTTTAGCGGATGGAAAACGCTTTCTTCCTGCATTTGTGAAGTCAACAAAACAGGGAACAACCATGAGTAGGCTGTTAAATCAGTGGTTGTTGAGTGTGTTCGTGCACTGCCGATGGCGCTACCGCCAAAGTATTCTCTACCACAGTCCAACGCCTTTTTTGTTTCTGATATTTTGCAGTTAGTTTTTCGTAGAGCTAGAAAGTTTTTGCACAAGAAGACGCTAAAATATTGAAAACGATTGCACTACGTTGAAGATTAACTTCAATATTATGAATTCGTATTCTCTGCTTAATGGTGGTTTGCACTCGCCATCATGCGAATAGCGAACCACTGACTCAGATCCGTGCTTCCATTTCCACCGAGAGTTTTTCACAAAAACGCAGAGTTCTTCATGTTATTGAAAGCTTATTTAGGTGTAAGATCACTTCCGATAGCATTTTTCCGCATGAAACTGAAGAGGAATAATGTAGTCACTAATGGTGAGGTATTGATAAGATCTAATCCCACCATCGTCATAATGAGCTAGCGCACTCATATTACACTTGTTTAAGCAAATCGTTTCATCAAACTAATTGTTAACAGAGGCCGTCACCTCTGTAGTTTAGCTCTTGCTATTTAAGGGGGAACAAATCAAAATCTAGCGTACTCCGATTTACTAATGGAAATAAGCTGACACGTTGGTTGATACTGGCATGAGCAGAGACGGAACAGCGACCTCAGCTGGATCACAGATGTATTGCAGAAACAGAGTTGCGAATTTTTCTGTAAGGGTTCGTTTCCTATAAGGATGAATTTCTGTGCGGTTCCTGCGAGGATTTTGCAAGGAAACAAAATCAACTACTTTTACAATAGGGCAAACGTCTTCTGCAATTTAACCAGGGTTATGACTGAAAAAATAATCCAATACGGATTCGGAGGACTGTGGCACTTTTTTTTCGTTTTGAAATGCTCTGATTTCCAGAGTTGGGAGTGTTTCTGGAATAACGATAAGAGCGCTGCAAATAATTATGTTGCTAGTTCCTGGATAAAAAATATTGACCGTAATATTTGAGCACATAGTTTCGTTAAAACAAATCTGCTAGTCTTCAACAGTTCCAATGAGAACAACCACTGCGGGATCATTAAAAATAATCATTTTGAGGCGTTCGATGGTCACACTTATTATCAAAACACAAACTTCATGAAATCCATCTTCGTATTTTTGCGTTTATTATAGACTGATGCTGCAATATCAAACATTAACGCGTAAGCTGTATACTGTAATCAGTTTGCAGGAATAGCGCTGCAACTATGAACCTTATGAATGAAAGAAGTTTTACATTTCACACACAATAATCTAATCGTGATTGCACACTAAATTTGAACGGAACATTAACATTTCATGACCACATCATGAGTTCATCGCTTTTAATCGAGCGCTTCTAAGTGCAACTTTCGGCAGCAAAAATAAGCAACTTTTTAGCCCTCTTTGTACAGTGCAGCTAATTCGCTTTTCAACGTTCCAGCAACGCTTGTTCACATATCTTACCTAATTAATGAATCTAGTGATGTGTTTAATTGATTGCAATCTAAATACCTTTATCAATTAGGCGTTCCATTATTGCCTGCTGTTGATGCATGGCCTCTGCTTTCACATAGCTAGTTAGTGAAAAAGAAAGTCGTGGGGTTAGTGGATAAATTTAGCTCGATAGTGCATTGAGCTCGATAGCCCATTATCAAATCTGAACCGTTCTCTAGAGCTTTCCCCTTTTGTTTGTTGAGTCCATGTCTATGATATTGCCTAGAAGACTACTTTTGCGAGTCGCATATATTGACAACAAACATCTGTGGGAGGTGATTTGCTTGTAAAAGAAAATATCTAACATCTTTTAAAACGATTGACCCTTAGAATATGATTTTGATGCGTACGTGTACAGAACCCTCCTGTCAGCTACAAACGCTTAAATAGCTTCTTCACATGAATAAGTGCTAAGTCTTATTCACTTTCCGCTCTCCATATTTTGAAAAATAGGTGGAAAATTTCATGGAGCGTCGAAGTTCAAACGTCCATCTTCCACGCAGTTTCAGTTTCAACAGCTTTTTGCAATTTTTCCTTTGTTCTCTGTCCTCATATTAATGTTGCTTCGATATTGGCGTCAGTCAAACTTAAATGATACCTACGCTTAAAAGTAACGGAACTAAACCAATATGAAAATACCTATGCTTTGAGAAATGATAACAGAACGGTTGTGTGTTGTATAGATCTGGTTATTTGTGTGTTGTGCGCAATACGGAAATGAAAAGAAAAATCTTTTCACAATAGTGCACTTGATGAAATTCAAATAGTTAAAATTTAAATGTACTTGAGGTCAGCTTGCGAACGTTTCACCGACACAAAGTGATACAGGATGCCTAAAGATTCATTACTTTATATGACAGGTAGCAAGCAATGTCTGAAATTTACCATTAATTTTTACGATCCCATTTCGCCCCCGTAAATTCATGGAACGTGTTCCATGTTGAATTTTATTTTGTATTCCTTCAAATCAACGAGTTGGAAGTTTTTGAAAAAACTGCGCCGGATGCTTGCTTTTCCCCTCAGTTTCAATAGTTTTATTATGGAATTTTTCGCACTTTTTCGAGTTTGTTTATTTCGTTTCATGCAGTGATGTTCCGTTCTCTTTTCGCCTTTTTGTTTTATTTAATCTCTCGCTAAACTTACTACCCTGTTGTTGAATTTTTTGGGAAGTAGATCTTTCCTCTTTCCCCTCTTTCACTCCCGTATACGATCGCTGTGTGGAGATGGACACAGAGAAGTAAGTGCATCTGGGGTTTCCAAATCAGATACATACAGAATGTGGTGATCTGCTGAGGATGGGGGACATGACAGAACTCCGAATCTTAGAGGAAATCTGAAAATATCGGAATTTCTTACTTACCATTTTAACATCTCGTTGCCGAATATCAAAACGACCATATGCACGAATGCTCCATACACTGATCGAAAAATCATACGTTCTTGAAAAGAGGCTAATTCCTTGAAAATCAAATGTCTGCCACAAACAGTGAGGGGCTCCTTCGTATACTTTCACCTTCTACCTACCTGCGCTTCAATATATGTCGCATATCTGTCGATCTCTAGCCAATGCACAACATCCTTCTATGGAGAACCATCTGGGTTTGCTGGAGGCACTGCGAACGCAGTTAGTTGCAGTCATTGCGTATTACGAAATTGTCGGTCCAGGAACTTCACTCGTACACAAACACTTGCAAACAGGCGCACACCCAGATATGCGCGCAGAAATCCGTGCAGGCACGGACGCCATACGCAAACACCCACATGCGCAGGGACGCACGTGCGGACACGCGCACATAAATGCGCGGGCACGCACGTGCATCTCATACACAGACAGACGTGCATACACAGGCATGCGCCTACAGACAGATGTACATATTAGGAGCAGCACAGTGTTTGCCCATTCGGGAACTTTGTCGCTCAGCACTTGGTGTTTTTTCGCGCACATCTTATACGACGATTTTTGCATCCAAAATGCTAATGCTGCCTTAACCCATTGATTGTTTTTTTGGAGCCGGTTATTCTTCTGTGCGCCCGATGACTCTGCTAGAGCGAGGTCTGAAATTAAAACCTTAGTTGCATTTGCAAGCTTAGTTCACTTAAATCTATCATGAGTCTGAACGGATGTCTGGCTTTCAAGCTGTCGAGCAATGTATCCTTTGCATCTCTAGAAGAAGGCCATATAATCCATGATAAATGCCTAAACAAACCTTAGTTCGTTGTAAAAATGGAAATCAGGCGAAGAGCAGATACACCGATCATTCATCCCTTCGTTTCCGGAAACATGTTCGTTTGAATTACTGCCGTAACCCATTAAAATTGATCGAATTTGAGCCCATTAGAAATAGACTTGGAGATACTCTTCAGCTCATTCGGCTGACCATAAGGCCTTGTTTCTGTCTTATTGCTCGAAACGTCTCTGCCTATCACCCATCGTTGCAATTGCGATTTTCGCTGATAATGTTAATTTAAACGATTTCATTCCCACGGTTTTATCTATCGACAGTTCGGAGGGGGTTTGTATTAGATGCCGACCCTTGTTTTTCTTGAAATGTGTAACCAAATATGTTTTTTAATTGGGATGATGATTAATAAACTAGCCATGTCCAAATTGTCACTTTTTCCCACGTAAATGACCCAAATCAGAGTTTTTTTTTGTGCGCTTCTTCGTTCTTTACTTCACAATTGTATTGTGTTCTCATTGTTTCCACTGAACGCCTCATAAGAACAGCTTTCAGAAGCTTTAAGCGAAAAGCGGCATTTGCTTAGGATACTCGTAGGTCAACTATGAAAACTGAAAAAGGGTGACTCAGAGTCCGACTGCATCCTTTGTTGCACGACAGGAAGCAACTGCAAGTTCATCAGAGTTGTGCTTTAACGTTGGAAGCCGTACCAATACTGACGTGCTGCCTTAATAGCATCTCAAAGTAGATGAAGCTCATTGTCCCAGCTGTCAGAGTTGTTCATAATTTTGCGTGCATCCTTGGTTAATTTCAACAGAGGATGGTATTTGATAGCGCGCATGACGTTATTTATTCGGCTTGATTTCTTCAAAGGCGCATGCATCTGACACTCAACGTTTTCCCAAAGTTCGTTGAGCACTGTTTCTGTATCTTTCAATGAGGTTGTACTCATTGAAGGTGCATGCCAAAAATCACCTGTTTTCAAACGAGCACTTCTAAATATGTGCAAAATTCGGTGATGGGTACATCCTTCCCACCACAACATCCCTAAAAAATGTTGCCATAGAACAACTAACAGAGTGAAATATCCGGGTTCGTACAAACGCCAGTTTTAAGGCAATTTGTTGCAACTTCAACGCGACTGTATTCTGTTGCGAAATCACTCATGCAACTATCAGTGCATAAAGTTTCAAAACTTCAGGTATACGTCTACAGGACGGCGACAGGAGCGACTCAAAATGGCGGCCAACGGAGATATACCCGAGTCGCTCGAGGAGATCAATCTCAAAATGAACGCGACAACAGATGAGGTAAGTGCATCGTTTCACCTCTTTGCTTTAATTTTTTCGGAACTTTTCAGAAGATGGACTTGCAGGAACATTTGCACTCTTCGGGTCCGTTTGATGTATATTCATGTATGTGACTTTTGTCAGTTACCCCATGAATGTCATTAATTTGCCAGCATTAGCAGTAACCTCTGCGATTTTTTAAACCATTCCGGGTATAATGATATGCCTACTAAGAAGTATCTGTTAGCGAGTCGTTTGCCACGACTGTAGTTTTCTATATGAAATCACGCCGAAGAGATTCTTAAAACGAATTCTTCAAACAAAGACAAAATAATCTATTTTCGCTTTAGGGCAGGGCAGTACAAGATACTCTGATGGCTCGGTGATTCAGTCTTCCCCTAGAACGGTTTTTCTTCTCAAACTGCTTGTCATTTCCGGAGTCACGAGCCTCGCTGCTTGCATAGCACTCGCCCATCCCAGCTTACTTTCGTCAAAAGGTTATGCTGAGGTGTCAATAACGTGCATTTTGCGTATACCGTATACAGCACTGTTCTCCTCTCAAGAACTGGTTGCAGTAGCGTATAGTGCAACATCAAAGATGAGCGAATATCCTTCGGTGCCGTAGGAATTCTCCGTGAATCGAAACAGCCATGCGCCGGGACAGGGCGAAAAATGGCACGGTGCCAAAAAGGGTGCATTAATGCTTAATTGGAAGGTAGGCGATTGAGCTCCCAGGATTATGGATCGCTGCATCGCTGTGATTCGCTGTCAAAGGGAATCTTTGTTTGTTGAGCAAAAACAAGTGTAGTTTTCGAAATTCTCAGGGTGTATTCTCCAAGATTTCATTTCCCCTTTTTCCTCCTTACAGTATCCCATGTCCGCTTCTCTTTTATAGTTTTGTATATAACGCCATCTCCCACAGCTGTTTTTGCGCTTTGACGTTGACGTTTGTGTCTCTCAATCCGGTTCTTTAAAATCAGGGACCGCTGAGATAGTCGCTCTGAACGCGCCGAAAGATTTCCACGATTTGTCGACTCGATGCGCTTCCTTACAATCCGGTCGTAGAAAAAATTATGATTTCATTCAACCTTCTTAACAAACGATCGGATGAATCTAAATGCGACACGTACGCTGCAATTTGTTGGTAGTTTACGGAACCGACTGCTTTGGTAGGCGAAGTCGTGCAGTAGCATGTTGTACCTGCGTTCCGGCGTGCATTCCCACTTGCTGATACAAAGGCGGGAAACTCGGTGCGTGCCGCGAAATATTGTTCACTATCGCGATATGCACCGTTTTTTGACTTGTAACCGTGTACCGCTATTCAGCGATTGTAAGTTGCGGGATATCTCATAATATTTGAGAAGAGGAATGATTCGAATAATACATCCCGGCGTAGCAGCCGCATCGTTTAAGCTTATCAATGGTCCTGGCAGATTCTGGCAGATTTGCCACGTTTCACTTCAGGCTCCGAGCGCTTGAAAAGTGGCTTTGCTCGCTCTGAGAATCGGAAAATCTGGCTTCGACTCCGAGCATCGAAAAGCTTTGCCCCCGAATCAGTTTCAAGCGGCTCTTTCTTCTGTCACCGGCATCGAACGAGCCGGTTTCAGCTGTGCTTCAAGGATTGGAGATAGGCTACTATGGGGCGCAATTCATGGTCGGAAATAGGCCGTATCGGAGGGCCGTTCAAGAAGTGACTTGCAAGGAAGCAATTTGACTTGAGGATGGACTCTTCCCTCAACGACTTGGTGTAATAAGGCGGCGGGTGAATGTGATTCGACAACTGCCAAAAATCAAGAAATCAAAGTATATTTTAATATCCACGCATGTGACTGATGCAGTTGAGATGACTGTATGTGGCTCATTTACTCATATCGCAAAACTCCCTGTCGCAAACGCGTCCGTACCGCGGCTTTGTAAGCTCACAAACGTTCAAGTTGTAAACGCACCGTGCATAAGCGCTCCAAAAATAACGGCGCTCCTATCCACATCACGGGTTTTTTTGTGGGCGCATGTATCCAGATACGGGATTGTTTGCGTCATTGGTACTCAGCGGTGTAAGCGTCATTCTGTGAACACCTTTGTGACGCAAGTGTCCGGTCGTGAATGTCCCATAACGCAAGTGTATGGCGAAAACAGCCCGTGGCGTAATTACTCCTCCCTCCCCCTCCCCCTCCCCTTCCTCCCGCTCCTCCCAAAGGGGAGAGTTAGCGGAGACGGGCGAAAGGTAAAAACGAGATCAAAGAAAGACTGTTTGATCAGTGCCCATTATGCGGCCGCATTTCACTTTGGCTGATGACATTGTTAGCCTGCGGATACATGAGTGGCTTTTGCTCGCTCATGGCGAGAGCCGTGATTGTTCCAGCATCCTTTAGGCGTTTACCAGCAGAGAACTTGTGATTAACGGTTTCCATAAATACTATTCCTTGCCGCATTCGACTTGGTGAACGGGAAGAGGTGTTAAGACAAGAGGTATAGGTAGACGCAGTTGCGGCCTCTACGATCATCGACTCATGCAGTGGAAGTTGTTGCGAAACATGTGGACATCACAAGGGGAGGATGGGGGAGAGGGGCGGAAGGGGAACGGGGCTGAATGAGGTCCACGCGACCGTCACAGGACTAATTGAGGCTGCTGGTGCCCTCAAGAAGAGACACTGTTGGTGGCACAAGTATGAAGATAGTGAGATATGCACGAAACCACACGACACCATTATTATTGTGCATGATTCAGCCTTGCCGCTGCAATTTTCTAATTTTGCTCATCACATGCAGAAACATGAGATGATATGAGCGCAAAGACATTTATCGTTTCGATAGCTGTTTTTTATTAACAAAATTTTTGTCGATTAGGTAAAGCAATCTCGCATTGCCAAGTGTTTGTTTTTTTTTCAATACGGCCGGTAGTAGGTGAAAAGGAGTGAGAATGTGATGGTTTCCGCAAACAGATGATTGCCTAGGGCGGCAATACATATCCTCTAACAGCTTTTCAAGGAATCACACTGCACAGAAAGACATAAAAAGCCAGTTCACTATGCTGCAGAATTTGACATTCGGACAGAAATTGACACTCCTAATAATGACATTCGGGGGTCCTATAAATTGCGTGCGATGATCGGTCTGTGGTTGAAGACAGCAGTTCGATCCCTATCTGTATCGCCGTGATTGAAGCGGTCAAGCCAAACCAATATGAACATTTTGTTCACACAATGCATGTATAATAGCAACCATACTGATTGCCAAAGTATGAATGCAGTAGAGTGCTCTCTGTTTTTGGGAGATCTGTGTGGGTTCACATAGTTTGGTGGGAGTGAGACTGGGACTATATCTCATTAATTTGGTTCCGTTTAACATCCCTGGCCGTAAATCATTATTTATTATTGGCATTCCCATTGCTCATTTCGTCGTCGAACACGAGATAGCTGTTCATCATGGCCAACGAATGCTGTTCACGCTTCCTTCACAAATACTTGTTTGCCTTCATTATTTCAGGTTTAAAAAAATGAATGTGGTGTTAGAACAATATTACTGAAGGATAAAAGGATGAGGGCGAAAATGCAGAATAAGAGAGGGTGTATGGTTAAGCTTTTGTTGAAAGAGACGACTTCATAATTTCTTATATTGCAAGCATGCCGACGAAAAAACCTTAATTACTTAATTCGTTTTGATAGGTCTCGATTATTATCTTAGAGACGACACTACCCTGTTAAATCTACGAGGAAATCTACGTTATATTAAACGGAAAATTCAGCAGCAGCGATGAAAAATGCCGAAGCGGTAGAAGCAAGCAATGGCTCCCCAATACACGGATACTACGTCTTTGACGCAAATAAGGTAAACTGGAGGGTAAATTTCACCGCCTGATATTTGGCGTATGAAAGGAAAGGCGAAATGAAATGACGTCTCCATCAAGATCAAATTCTTATTATCGATTGTCCAAAATCAAAGCTCTCCGTATCAAAGTGTCCCTCTCCGCAAAATCACTGTGTCGTCGATTACCGTTGTTTGTAAGCGTCTGCCGCAGGCACGCACACCTCTTACGACAGCCGTGATTCACTGACAGCCGCAAGTCATGCTGATCTTATAGGTAAGTTAGTTAACCATGACGCGCTGACTGGACTCTCCTTTCGCAAGCTTAGCTGTAAGTGTCGTATCGAGTCATTTCTGACGAAATAGCCCACCCACCGACTCTTGCCTTGACTTCCACATATTTTAGCGGATGGAAAACGCTTTCTTCCTGCATTTGTGAAGTCAACAAAACAGGGAACAACCATGAGTAGGCTGTTAAATCAGTGGTTGTTGAGTGTGTTCGTGCACTGCCGATGGCGCTACCGCCAAAGTATTCTCTACCACAGTCCAACGCCTTTTTTGTTTCTGATATTTTGCAGTTAGTTTTTCGTAGAGCTAGAAAGTTTTTGCACAAGAAGACGCTAAAATATTGAAAACGATTGCACTACGTTGAAGATTAACTTCAATATTATGAATTCGTATTCTCTGCTTAATGGTGGTTTGCACTCGCCATCATGCGAATAGCGAACCACTGACTCAGATCCGTGCTTCCATTTCCACCGAGAGTTTTTCACAAAAACGCAGAGTTCTTCATGTTATTGAAAGCTTATTTAGGTGTAAGATCACTTCCGATAGCATTTTTCCGCATGAAACTGAAGAGGAATAATGTAGTCACTAATGGTGAGGTATTGATAAGATCTAATCCCACCATCGTCATAATGAGCTAGCGCACTCATATTACACTTGTTTAAGCAAATCGTTTCATCAAACTAATTGTTAACAGAGGCCGTCACCTCTGTAGTTTAGCTCTTGCTATTTAAGGGGGAACAAATCAAAATCTAGCGTACTCCGATTTACTAATGGAAATAAGCTGACACGTTGGTTGATACTGGCATGAGCAGAGACGGAACAGCGACCTCAGCTGGATCACAGATGTATTGCAGAAACAGAGTTGCGAATTTTTCTGTAAGGGTTCGTTTCCTATAAGGATGAATTTCTGTGCGGTTCCTGCGAGGATTTTGCAAGGAAACAAAATCAACTACTTTTACAATAGGGCAAACGTCTTCTGCAATTTAACCAGGGTTATGACTGAAAAAATAATCCAATACGGATTCGGAGGACTGTGGCACTTTTTTTTCGTTTTGAAATGCTCTGATTTCCAGAGTTGGGAGTGTTTCTGGAATAACGATAAGAGCGCTGCAAATAATTATGTTGCTAGTTCCTGGATAAAAAATATTGACCGTAATATTTGAGCACATAGTTTCGTTAAAACAAATCTGCTAGTCTTCAACAGTTCCAATGAGAACAACCACTGCGGGATCATTAAAAATAATCATTTTGAGGCGTTCGATGGTCACACTTATTATCAAAACACAAACTTCATGAAATCCATCTTCGTATTTTTGCGTTTATTATAGACTGATGCTGCAATATCAAACATTAACGCGTAAGCTGTATACTGTAATCAGTTTGCAGGAATAGCGCTGCAACTATGAACCTTATGAATGAAAGAAGTTTTACATTTCACACACAATAATCTAATCGTGATTGCACACTAAATTTGAACGGAACATTAACATTTCATGACCACATCATGAGTTCATCGCTTTTAATCGAGCGCTTCTAAGTGCAACTTTCGGCAGCAAAAATAAGCAACTTTTTAGCCCTCTTTGTACAGTGCAGCTAATTCGCTTTTCAACGTTCCAGCAACGCTTGTTCACATATCTTACCTAATTAATGAATCTAGTGATGTGTTTAATTGATTGCAATCTAAATACCTTTATCAATTAGGCGTTCCATTATTGCCTGCTGTTGATGCATGGCCTCTGCTTTCACATAGCTAGTTAGTGAAAAAGAAAGTCGTGGGGTTAGTGGATAAATTTAGCTCGATAGTGCATTGAGCTCGATAGCCCATTATCAAATCTGAACCGTTCTCTAGAGCTTTCCCCTTTTGTTTGTTGAGTCCATGTCTATGATATTGCCTAGAAGACTACTTTTGCGAGTCGCATATATTGACAACAAACATCTGTGGGAGGTGATTTGCTTGTAAAAGAAAATATCTAACATCTTTTAAAACGATTGACCCTTAGAATATGATTTTGATGCGTACGTGTACAGAACCCTCCTGTCAGCTACAAACGCTTAAATAGCTTCTTCACATGAATAAGTGCTAAGTCTTATTCACTTTCCGCTCTCCATATTTTGAAAAATAGGTGGAAAATTTCATGGAGCGTCGAAGTTCAAACGTCCATCTTCCACGCAGTTTCAGTTTCAACAGCTTTTTGCAATTTTTCCTTTGTTCTCTGTCCTCATATTAATGTTGCTTCGATATTGGCGTCAGTCAAACTTAAATGATACCTACGCTTAAAAGTAACGGAACTAAACCAATATGAAAATACCTATGCTTTGAGAAATGATAACAGAACGGTTGTGTGTTGTATAGATCTGGTTATTTGTGTGTTGTGCGCAATACGGAAATGAAAAGAAAAATCTTTTCACAATAGTGCACTTGATGAAATTCAAATAGTTAAAATTTAAATGTACTTGAGGTCAGCTTGCGAACGTTTCACCGACACAAAGTGATACAGGATGCCTAAAGATTCATTACTTTATATGACAGGTAGCAAGCAATGTCTGAAATTTACCATTAATTTTTACGATCCCATTTCGCCCCCGTAAATTCATGGAACGTGTTCCATGTTGAATTTTATTTTGTATTCCTTCAAATCAACGAGTTGGAAGTTTTTGAAAAAACTGCGCCGGATGCTTGCTTTTCCCCTCAGTTTCAATAGTTTTATTATGGAATTTTTCGCACTTTTTCGAGTTTGTTTATTTCGTTTCATGCAGTGATGTTCCGTTCTCTTTTCGCCTTTTTGTTTTATTTAATCTCTCGCTAAACTTACTACCCTGTTGTTGAATTTTTTGGGAAGTAGATCTTTCCTCTTTCCCCTCTTTCACTCCCGTATACGATCGCTGTGTGGAGATGGACACAGAGAAGTAAGTGCATCTGGGGTTTCCAAATCAGATACATACAGAATGTGGTGATCTGCTGAGGATGGGGGACATGACAGAACTCCGAATCTTAGAGGAAATCTGGAAATATCGGAATTTCTTACTTACCATTTTAACATCTCGTTGCCGAATATCAAAACGACCATATGCACGAATGCTCCATACATTGATCGAAAAATCATACGTTCTTGAAAAGAGGCTAATTCCTTGAAAATCAAATGTCTGCCACAAACAGTGAGGGGCTCCTTCGTATACTTTCACCTTCTACCTACCTGCGCTTCAATATATGTCGCATATCTGTCGATCTCTAGCCAATGCACAACATCCTTCTATGGAGAACCATCTGGGTTTGCTGGAGGCACTGCGAACGCAGTTAGTTGCAGTCATTGCGTATTACGAAATTGTCGGTCCAGGAACTTCACTCGTACACAAACACTTGCAAACAGGCGCACACCCAGATATGCGCGCAGAAATCCGTGCAGGCACGGACGCCATACGCAAACACCCACATGCGCAGGGACGCACGTGCGGACACGCGCACATAAATGCGCGGGCACGCACGTGCATCTCATACACAGACAGACGTGCATACACAGGCATGCGCCTACAGACAGATGTACATATTAGGAGCAGCACAGTGTTTGCCCATTCGGGAACTTTGTCGCTCAGCACTTGGTGTTTTTTCGCGCACATCTTATACGACGATTTTTGCATCCAAAATGCTAATGCTGCCTTAACCCATTGATTGTTTTTTTGGAGCCGGTTATTCTTCTGTGCGCCCGATGACTCTGCTAGAGCGAGGTCTGAAATTAAAACCTTAGTTGCATTTGCAAGCTTAGTTCACTTAAATCTATCATGAGTCTGAACGGATGTCTGGCTTTCAAGCTGTCGAGCAATGTATCCTTTGCATCTCTAGAAGAAGGCCATATAATCCATGATAAATGCCTAAACAAACCTTAGTTCGTTGTAAAAATGGAAATCAGGCGAAGAGCAGATACACCGATCATTCATCCCTTCGTTTCCGGAAACATGTTCGTTTGAATTACTGCCGTAACCCATTAAAATTGATCGAATTTGAGCCCATTAGAAATAGACTTGGAGATACTCTTCAGCTCATTCGGCTGACCATAAGGCCTTGTTTCTGTCTTATTGCTCGAAACGTCTCTGCCTATCACCCATCGTTGCAATTGCGATTTTCGCTGATAATGTTAATTTAAACGATTTCATTCCCACGGTTTTATCTATCGACAGTTCGGAGGGGGTTTGTATTAGATGCCGACCCTTGTTTTTCTTGAAATGTGTAACCAAATATGTTTTTTAATTGGGATGATGATTAATAAACTAGCCATGTCCAAATTGTCACTTTTTCCCACGTAAATGACCCAAATCAGAGTTTTTTTTTGTGCGCTTCTTCGTTCTTTACTTCACAATTGTATTGTGTTCTCATTGTTTCCACTGAACGCCTCATAAGAACAGCTTTCAGAAGCTTTAAGCGAAAAGCGGCATTTGCTTAGGATACTCGTAGGTCAACTATGAAAACTGAAAAAGGGTGACTCAGAGTCCGACTGCATCCTTTGTTGCACGACAGGAAGCAACTGCAAGTTCATCAGAGTTGTGCTTTAACGTTGGAAGCCGTACCAATACTGACGTGCTGCCTTAATAGCATCTCAAAGTAGATGAAGCTCATTGTCCCAGCTGTCAGAGTTGTTCATAATTTTGCGTGCATCCTTGGTTAATTTCAACAGAGGATGGTATTTGATAGCGCGCATGACGTTATTTATTCGGCTTGATTTCTTCAAAGGCGCATGCATCTGACACTCAACGTTTTCCCAAAGTTCGTTGAGCACTGTTTCTGTATCTTTCAATGAGGTTGTACTCATTGAAGGTGCATGCCAAAAATCACCTGTTTTCAAACGAGCACTTCTAAATATGTGCAAAATTCGGTGATGGGTACATCCTTCCCACCACAACATCCCTAAAAAATGTTGCCATAGAACAACTAACAGAGTGAAATATCCGGGTTCGTACAAACGCCAGTTTTAAGGCAATTTGTTGCAACTTCAACGCGACTGTATTCTGTTGCGAAATCACTCATGCAACTATCAGTGCATAAAGTTTCAAAACTTCAGGTATACGTCTACAGGACGGCGACAGGAGCGACTCAAAATGGCGGCCAACGGAGATATACCCGAGTCGCTCGAGGAGATCAATCTCAAAATGAACGCGACAACAGATGAGGTAAGTGCATCGTTTCACCTCTTTGCTTTAATTTTTTCGGAACTTTTCAGAAGATGGACTTGCAGGAACATTTGCACTCTTCGGGTCCGTTTGATGTATATTCATGTATGTGACTTTTGTCAGTTACCCCATGAATGTCATTAATTTGCCAGCATTAGCAGTAACCTCTGCGATTTTTTAAACCATTCCGGGTATAATGATATGCCTACTAAGAAGTATCTGTTAGCGAGTCGTTTGCCACGACTGTAGTTTTCTATATGAAATCACGCCGAAGAGATTCTTAAAACGAATTCTTCAAACAAAGACAAAATAATCTATTTTCGCTTTAGGGCAGGGCAGTACAAGATACTCTGATGGCTCGGTGATTCAGTCTTCCCCTAGAACGGTTTTTCTTCTCAAACTGCTTGTCATTTCCGGAGTCACGAGCCTCGCTGCTTGCATAGCACTCGCCCATCCCAGCTTACTTTCGTCAAAAGGTTATGCTGAGGTGTCAATAACGTGCATTTTGCGTATACCGTATACAGCACTGTTCTCCTCTCAAGAACTGGTTGCAGTAGCGTATAGTGCAACATCAAAGATGAGCGAATATCCTTCGGTGCCGTAGGAATTCTCCGTGAATCGAAACAGCCATGCGCCGGGACAGGGCGAAAAATGGCACGGTGCCAAAAAGGGTGCATTAATGCTTAATTGGAAGGTAGGCGATTGAGCTCCCAGGATTATGGATCGCTGCATCGCTGTGATTCGCTGTCAAAGGGAATCTTTGTTTGTTGAGCAAAAACAAGTGTAGTTTTCGAAATTCTCAGGGTGTATTCTCCAAGATTTCATTTCCCCTTTTTCCTCCTTACAGTATCCCATGTCCGCTTCTCTTTTATAGTTTTGTATATAACGCCATCTCCCACAGCTGTTTTTGCGCTTTGACGTTGACGTTTGTGTCTCTCAATCCGGTTCTTTAAAATCAGGGACCGCTGAGATAGTCGCTCTGAACGCGCCGAAAGATTTCCACGATTTGTCGACTCGATGCGCTTCCTTACAATCCGGTCGTAGAAAAAATTATGATTTCATTCAACCTTCTTAACAAACGATCGGATGAATCTAAATGCGACACGTACGCTGCAATTTGTTGGTAGTTTACGGAACCGACTGCTTTGGTAGGCGAAGTCGTGCAGTAGCATGTTGTACCTGCGTTCCGGCGTGCATTCCCACTTGCTGATACAAAGGCGGGAAACTCGGTGCGTGCCGCGAAATATTGTTCACTATCGCGATATGCACCGTTTTTTGACTTGTAACCGTGTACCGCTATTCAGCGATTGTAAGTAGCGGGATATCTCATAATATTTGAGAAGAGGAATGATTCGAATAATACATCCCGGCGTAGCAGCCGCATCGTTTAAGCTTATCAATGGTCCTGGCAGATTCTGGCAGATTTGCCACGTTTCACTTCAGGCTCCGAGCGCTTGAAAAGTGGCTTTGCTCGCTCTGAGAATCGGAAAATCTGGCTTCGACTCCGAGCATCGAAAAGCTTTGCCCCCGAATCAGTTTCAAGCGGCTCTTTCTTCTGTCACCGGCATCGAACGAGCCGGTTTCAGCTGTGCTTCAAGGATTGGAGATAGGCTACTATGGGGCGCAATTCATGGTCGGAAATAGGCCGTATCGGAGGGCCGTTCAAGAAGTGACTTGCAAGGAAGCAATTTGACTTGAGGATGGACTCTTCCCTCAACGACTTGGTGTAATAAGGCGGCGGGTGAATGTGATTCGACAACTGCCAAAAATCAAGAAATCAAAGTATATTTTAATATCCACGCATGTGACTGATGCAGTTGAGATGACTGTATGTGGCTCATTTACTCATATCGCAAAACTCCCTGTCGCAAACGCGTCCGTACCGCGGCTTTGTAAGCTCACAAACGTTCAAGTTGTAAACGCACCGTGCATAAGCGCTCCAAAAATAACGGCGCTCCTATCCACATCACGGGTTTTTTTGTGGGCGCATGTATCCAGATACGGGATTGTTTGCGTCATTGGTACTCAGCGGTGTAAGCGTCATTCTGTGAACACCTTTGTGACGCAAGTGTCCGGTCGTGAATGTCCCATAACGCAAGTGTATGGCGAAAACAGCCCGTGGCGTAATTACTCCTCCCTCCCCCTCCCCCTCCCCTTCCTCCCGCTCCTCCCAAATGCTTGTTCATGGCACGTGTCCAGATAGAAGGTGCTGGGTGGTTTAAGTTTGTATGCAGTAAATGCCTCTTGAAGGAAGTCTATCCGTGGCGGGAGTACGGTAGTGTAAGTGTCCGCATCATAGGTGGAGGTCTTCGTAACGTGAAAGCCTTGCGACGCTAACATCGATATTGTGGACCCACCCTTCATGTGAGATCCACCAATTAACCGATTTCGTGAGGCATAAGGGTTGCTCTCTGAGCACTGTTGGTGGTTGAGTGCAGCTTTTACTGGCTTATAAGGAATTGTGGCAGATTAGTAATCTATCAGGGTTTCTATCTCAGCATTTGAAAGCGGTGGGTTTAGCGCTTACGTTCCTCAGTGGATGAGAAAAATACTCTTGAGAGAAACGAAGAGAAATTCTTTCGCGATTTTATGGCACAAAATCAGGTCGAGCCTGACACAGGATAGTGTAAATGTTCGAAATCAAGGTTTTTTGAGCCGGTATTTCCGTACCGCCCGTGAGTAATTTGCTCAAGCCTAATAAACTTTCGGGTACGTCGTTTGAGTGCTGTTCACAAAACGTTCTCTAAAAGCACATCTACTGCTGATAATTTTACGGCCACAGGAGAGCGACTATTCTACAATGAGTGGAAACGAGCGATTAATAAGGAAAGATCGCTCATTTCAACAGTGATCTTAATACTATATACCACACTTGCTGTGATTTCTGATTTAGAGCAGCAGTGCACATCTTCCGGGCCCAGTACCAGAGTGTATTGAATTGATTAGTTCAGTGATCAACAGGTGATGCAGCATGGCATCCTTTACAGTAATTTCCTTGACTTTGCATATGGACGAATCAGCATATGGATCGATAATTTCGCTCACATGTATGCAGAGATTTTCCAGTGAGGGACTGATAATGGAGATTTTCCAAAACGATGGAATTCGGGAGGAAATGCTGATCACAAAAATGATACTTGAAGGGATGGGAATTGTTGCTGCCGTGTGTTTAATGAAGTAAGAGGCAATGCCATCTGGGGTTAGAGAGATCTTGCTACTTAATTTCCCTATAAATATCAAAACCAACTGAACGCTAATGGCTATCGTGGGCAATCAATTAGTGTAGAAATGAAGGCAAATGGCCACCATCCTACCTGAAGGCATGGAATAATAAATTCTGCGAAAGTAATGCTCTCGATTGAGTCTTCACTCACCACACGCAGGTTTACATCTTCAAAAACGCTAATTCAGTGCCAAACATTCAATTTCCTGTCTGCATATTAATAGAATCGCTTATTGGTAATTGAGCAAATAAGACGCTATTCGTTATTTTCTGCTAACTTTTCGCGCATCATTCGCAAAACCTTTATGCAGTGTTGTTTACGTCTAACAGTTTCTCTAAACAACGTTCCTTGCAACCATCAAATTTGCTGGACAACGCTTATTGCAAATAGTAACTTTGTTATGCTTTGCTCTTGGCAAAGCACAAATCTGTCATGTAATTTTTGACTTTGGCAAATTTGCTATTTTTGCAAATTGCAAGCTAGCCAGAGTTCACAAAAACCAAATTCTCTTCGGTCGCTTGCGATGTTTTTAAGGTATGCTACCATAATTTGAACGAAAACTGTGAGCGTTTGATAGGCGCATGACCGATGTTGGAAAAGGGGAGGAGAGAGAGGGGAGAGGAGCTTTTCCGCTTCGAATGGGTGTGACTGAAGGCTATAAGATGCTCAAAACAATAGAGAGAAAGGGGCCTCCATTCGAGGCAATATTGGAGAGTGGTAGAGAGTGGGGAAGAGGAGAGAGAGAGGGGCGAAGAGGGAAGGGGATGATGGGGGAGGGTGGTGTGCGGCTGCGAAAACCCCATAAGTTGCTTCAAGCTAGTATGATCCCAGAACGATATCATTTGTGAACTAACAACCAGTCCGAGAGACCTAGAATACGATTCATGCAAGTGTGTGAAAAAAGGTTGCCGAAATGGTTGAAACGATATGCGAAGGAGCGCAGCGCTTTCGTAGTACCATATTCTTACCGCAATTTGACATCTTCAATTTTTCGCGTTTCTCGCACATAAACCTTCAATTTTTTCTTTTTTGGCTGGGGAGAGAGGGAAGGGATAGGGGCAACAGGGAAGGGTATTATTCGTATCACTTCTAAGTAATAATGACTGCGTCATCCCTACGCCTTATCTAGTTTTCGTGGCGCTCCCAGTCGTTAATCTAATCCAAAAAAACAGTGCGAAATGGAACAATATGAATTTTTCAATTGTGCGATCGAATCATTTCCGAAACTGCTAGTACTATATTTGTACTTTCTATATCTGATTTGTAACTCTTGAATTTGCATACAAAAAATTCCGCATTCGCTTTTGTCGCCTCTCTCGCAGCAAAGGATCGAGCATTAATACATCATAGAAACTGCGCACTGCGAAACGCCATTTTTTCTTAGTTCTCTGCTTCGCCAACGTTAATACAAATCGCATGAACGAAGTGGCGCTAAGTGACCCAAAGTAAAGGTGCAAAACGCGGTGTTCGTTAGAGAATAGACATTCAAATAGTTCGTCCGTTTGCTTGAAAAAAAAAAGGTATCGAACGAAACGAACCATCAAAAATTTATTTTTGCGCCTAATGCGATTCGGTGATCCATGCTGCATTTTTGACCTCTTGCTGCATCAACCGCGTTTCGCCGTTAGAGGTATAAATGCTACAGTTCTTTCTGTCGTTTATTGACGGAATCGCCGGCAATGTTTAAAAAGAATTGATTGATCCCCTAAAGAGAAGTTTTGTTATGATAAGCCTTTACAGAATATTATCCAACCTCGAGAGTAATAACGGCATTTTCGTAGAATTGCGATAAACAGGCCGTTTAACATAAAAAAGGAAGGGTAGAACGAAAACGAAAAAGCGGAATGTTAGGTCAGTCGTTCTTATGCACTTTACTAAAACAGCATTCTTAAATCACATTATGGTGGCGACCTATCTGTCCGAATGATTTGGTGTTTCTGCACCCCTTTAGAATCCGCTTGGGAATCACTGAAAATAGGACTATGAAACTTGGCAAGTGTACTGCACATTTCAGGATCACCTTATATGTACCTCCTAAGTCAATTTAACGGCAGCTCCGACTTCGGAGAAAGCTGTATCGCTTTCCCTCTTCTTATAAGGGGAAAAATTTTTAGCGCGTTTTCGACCGATCGGGACAGAAAAGGAATCTCTGGTGGAGGATCTGAATGAGCAGCGGATCCTCATAAAATTCCGAAAATTGCTGGTTTGATGGACGAAGTCGCCAAAGCGCTTAATGTGTTCGACCGCTAGCGCACTTTCCCAATTGTTAACTTTCATGTGTTATGCGATATATTATATTATAACAGCAGATGAATTTGGCTTCAAAGGACTAAGCTTTTGCGTAAGAGATGCTCATCGCTGTTACTTTTAAATCATAAACACCAGTACATTCCAGTATGGCTGGAACACTCAGCAAGGTGGCACGCTAAAAAATTTAGATTTATCAACATTGGCTGACTTTGAGCCTAGTAAGTTTTGCGCAACCCTTTCTAATTTACAGTGTTTCTTCATTAGCAGCCTCGATTATTTTTTTCATCACTTCCTCTACCCCAAATAGAAACATTTGCTGATGCGCGTACCTCTGCATGATATGGAAAAGTGACAGCTAGCATCGACTTTTCTAACTCCGTCACGTGAATTTTCTTCTTTCTGCATGACAGTGTGTAGCAGTGGAACTAGTGTTCTGCCACTGAGTGGTTGCGTTCTTGATATGGTCTTTTTTCAAATTACACTTGCGAGTAGGACTGTTATATTGCAAAGGGAAGGGGGAGGGATGGTAGCCAGAGAACAGTGAGGAGAAAGGGGAAAGGATGAACGAGGAGACAGACGTCTTCCTACACCCTCCCCCCCCCACCCCCCGCGTCTACCCACTGCTTCTCTCTTTCAGTCGAAGGTGATATAGGTATGTCCATCTCTGCAATCTTCCCCACTGTCAGATTATTCCTTCCAGTGATTTCTGCTGGAGGTTTTCAAAAAATTTCGGTTCCTTTTAGTGCTCGCCAATTTGCTAATTTGTGGTTAATGACCTTTTTCCTAATATGGGAAGTGCGCGATAATCAGATGTGGTCCGTATAGATGTTTTTACTGTTTAACAAAGAAAAGCCTCCAACAAGTGTACTTCAGACTAAATTGTACTTTGCAGCTAGAATTCGCTAAGGCAAACCATTTATTAAAGCCGCTTACGTCGAGAACGACAGTGGAAGGACTTCTTGAGCGATGATTTCGCTAAAGAAACGAAAAAAAAAAACAGAACAAATAGAAAAACAGAAACAGAATACACAATTTCCACCGATTATATACAGATTTCATATGCATTAATGTGTACTTGATTTCGAGAAACTTAAAATTCGAGTACGCATTAAGTTACCAAAGATCGTTGTGGCTTAGCATGAACGGAGTTAATTTGAACTGTACGCTTCCCAAGGGAGTAATCGATTTTTCGAGGTTATTTCCGTATGGCGTCGGCACCAGCTCGTTTTCATTGACACATACAAATTGCATTACGTTGGACAGATTAATCCATGGTGCAGTTAGGCAATGAGTGCACAGTGCGAATACGTCGGTAATCATCGATTCGTTCCGAAAAAAAAGCGGACGCTTGGCGATCGCTTATAGGGGTGCTGATCGGGACAGTGCAAAGTTAAGGTTCGAGCTAAGTTGCTGCGTGGTTTTTTTACCTTTCTTCAATTCGCTGTGCTCATGCTCTCCGCACCGATGCTTACTGGTTTATTTCATTGTCTCTTGACGTAACGCATTTATAGTGTGTCGCATTTCTATAGGTTTTGTTCAACATAAAGAGATAACGGTATGCGGGCGGGCGACTAGGCGCTCAACATCAACAAATTGATGCCTTATGAAAAAAAAACGCAGTATGGAGGAAAAACAGCGTTCGGTATGAACCAGTTGTGCGTCGTTTGTTGGTGCCAACTAAATTTTGCAACTTTAAGCTTTTCAAATTTGCACACTTGTAACTTTTGCAGAAACAGTTTGCAGCCGTTTCAAATTTTGCCTTGCCAAGGTGCCCTGAAAAAGGGATGATGGGGAGGAGGGGGAGTGGTGTTGCTGTGTAAAGAGGAGAGGAGGGGACATTTTTGGAAGCTAGCTACATTGTACACAGTTTGCTCAACGAGTGTTACACCAGTATCTCAACATTAAAATTTTAACGGTGCTTGGACAGTCATGGAACTATAGAGGATAAGAAGAACCTATACTGGCGATGCGCACTGTTTTAGGTACTTGTTTTATATTATTTTTATTAGAAGCCATGTCAAATTATTTGACTCAAACAGTGAAAAAAAATTATCGGTCAACAATTGAATTGCGGCGAGAGAAGAATTAAATAGATTTTACATGCTACATATGCCAAATTAAGCAGCGTTCTTGCGAGCATCAAGAAGGGATTTGCGAAGAACAAAACGACCTCATATTGTCTAATATGACTTCTTCAAGACACTTACTGTGTTAGCCATAGAAGAAGCAAGTTGACATATATATGGTTGAAGCAAAAAAACAACGACAAAATGAAGAAGTTATTGAGCGCGTCAGTGAGCATTCGCATTCCGAAGTTCCAGTTACTCCATCTCGGTACATAAGCCACCAGGACTTCACTTCTCAGCGGTCTTAAAAGTAGTGATGCCATCGTACCAAAAAGTATGACACTTTTCGTACTGTACTTGTACTTATACCGGGTATAGTACAGTATCGTACCAAATTTAAAATCGCAAGTATAGTATAAGTATAGTACAGTGTGATTTTTCGAGGGGTGGTGCAAGTACAGTATCCTACCGATTTTTTGGAAAAAAGTACAAGTACATCGTACCAAATTTTGACTGTACTTGTACTTAAAATGTACTTCACTTGCGGGAGATGCAGATTATCGTTACCGCGCTCCTACAGTTTTAAACTCCGTCGTTGGTTCCAGACGCGTCGCAACAGTTGAATAATGGCGAGGAATTACTCAGTTGAGAACCTGGTATTGAACTTTTCTATCTTAGCAGTATCGTTCTGCCGCTGACTTCAAATACAATCGAAATGGGTGAGCTCGAAACTGCACTGCAGCAAGGCAGATCTCATACCCTGTCTCAACCTGGGTGGGAGTTTCACGAGGTGTTCCAGGGAGGCTATAAGTGTCCGAGGTGTGGTGGGCGCGAACTGGTGGGCCTGAGCATTGTTTTGCCTTCTCGTTGATGAATGCTGTGAAGTGCTTGAAAGTGCGACATGAAGCTGAATAGGCGCAGGTGTTACGGCAGCGCCATCGACAACGCCGGAAGAGTCGTGAAGGATGTCGAACGCAGGATAGCGCCGAAAATGTAAGTTTTGCCAGGCGTTCTTTTTCGCCGTTTCACCACTGGTCATTATCTTCTGTCCGTTGGCTTGCACAGTTTTGCTTTATTTTACTTATCAATAAAGTAATCTATGCTGTTTTGTTCATGCATGACAAGAAAAACTACAGGTACGAAAACTGCAGTATTGGTTTTCTACTTTTTGGGCCAAAATACTTGGTACAGTATCGTACCATATTTCGGCCGCCATGTATAGTGTAGGTATGGTACGATCCGTTTTTTCAGGGGGTGGTATTTGTACAGTATAATACCATTTTTCGAAGGGAAGTACAAGTACAGTATCCTACCAAAAAATCTGGTACGATGGCATCACTACTTAAAAGGCTGGAATGAACCGCATCTAAAGAATGCTTGCATCCATAACGTATGAAGCCCATCTCATTATTTATAGGTGTTCTTGTTCTGGTTCATGTTCACGTGCATGCGCTTCAGTCGCTTTTCACCTAGTTTGTTTTTGTGATGAGCCGCCTCTGTAATTTGTGCCTTTTGATGGCCGATGTTTTCACCATTTAGTCATCAAGAAGCGCATAAACTGTTCGGTCATACTGCGATCGTAAATAATCATCATTACTTATGTTCGCGGCCCTTCGATTATGGCGATAGTGGTTTCTGGGACTGCTGTAACTGACCATTAGTAGACTCTTCTGCCTCCTCAAACATCGATTTTTCCGCTAGATGATATCACCTTTTGAATTCTTCAGAATTGCTCCTTATGCGAGATCGAGCTTCAACACTGCCCTGATATGGAAAATTTCCTGCAGTGCTCCAAATAGATTACTTTCCAAAATCGACCCTCGGAAGTGGTGAATATTGGCCGATCTTTTGATCATTAGCGTACACTGTTCTGCTTTGATTTTATAAATGAAGTCATTTTTAAGAGGTTCATAAGCACGGGTTGGTAGACAGGTGACGATAATTGTGTAACAAAATGTTTTGCCTTTTTGTACAGTGGCTGATGTCGAAGCTTCTCAAAACTGCGCGAGAATGGTGTTTTCACATGGGTACAACGTATCTCGAAAGTGCTCTGTTAAATTTATGTATGCTGCAGAAGTTAGGACTTGTCCCGCCTTATTGTATCCAGATTCAACAAATAAGAAAACACATCAACAAGGCTTGTTAAAAGCCACAAGCAATAGGGAACGAAGGTGAGGGGGGTGGGGGGGGGGAGCTTGTGTTTTTTAATACGCACACTGGATTGCCTCCTACTTCCGGGTTCCTATCGCCCACTTCCATAAAACACAGCAGTCGTTGCAATCAAAAACATTTAGGCAAAACTTTACATTCTGCGCTCCTTCTGCAGTGGTACGTGAAATTCACCGACAATTTACGTGCGCATTGAAAGTCGACCCGTTCCTTCGCAAGCAATCTTTTTCATGGCAAGATGAACGTTTTTATGCGTGCAGAACATGTGTTTTATTACCCTAACGTCAGGTCGTTTCTGTTGACTAGAAGATGTGTCCTAAAAGCGGATGGGTATAAAATGTAGTAAAACCGAAAAAGGTATCTTGGCTTATAGCAATTGTAAAAATAAAAATGTATTACTTTAACACCTGCCTTGTCTGTTTGCAGCCATCAGAAGGCACTTTTACCGTTTCCGAAAGAGATGGGCGTATTTTCGGCGTCTGGATGCATCGTCGGCATGTGCCATTCTGTGCACGACTGCACAGTCCAACGGTTACATTCTGTGGTCCCGATCTACATTCACTGCTTTCAGCCACTTTTCCGCACCAAACATAATGTAGATCTTACCCCTCTCATGATCTGCTGAATATTTCTTAATGACTACATCGGAGCGAACATCCGTGAGATCTCTATTGACTGCATATTACGAAACAGTTAATATCTTCTTCTTGCCGCTCGGGCTGTCAGTGCGATGTCTCGATGTTACTGAGGCAATCGCACGACGAGCAACAGCCATCCCTTTGGCTGTTGTAGCTAGTTGTTAATACCACCCGCTAGCTGGGATGTCAGTGATATGGTGGGAAGCAGCCGGGAATCGAACCCAGGTCTCCCCGCATGCGAAGCGGGAATCTACCACTGAGCTACTGCCGCCCCAGCTAATATCTATTATGAGTAAATCAACAAGTTAGATAAACAGTGTGTTAAATCGTTATGAATTATCGTTACGGGAGCTGACGATATCTTATTGTTTGTTGGATGGTCGAGACTGCAATGAATAGCGATGAAAACAAACTAACCTGTAATTGATAGGAACAGATCTTTTTTTTGAGCGCTAAAAAAGTTTCCACAGGTAGAGGAGCAGTTTGGAAAAATTGTCCGCTATGCACACCCAATGGTCTTTTATTCAAATTTCATATATCCATCAATCAACGAGACGCCATCACGTTATTAAATGATGGCGTGTCATTTCAGGCTTTCAGACATCTCTTTTGCCCATCAGCTTTCATTGGTGCACAATTTATGAATGATCGTTCACTAATTTACAGTCGTTACGCAGTTTGCGAAGGACCATCCATTTCATTAAGAAAAAACGGTGTCTGTAACTATTGACGAAAATTAAAAGTGCATTGAAGATGAATCAAAGAGTGATGAAACGGTCCTTCCACTAAGTTTGCTTGCTCTCTAGGAGACGTCATACTTATTACTTCGCTGGTCGCTTTTTTTTTTGAAAATGCTACTCTGTAAATGTTAAACAATGGCGCATTCCGTGGTTATAAACATTCCGAATGTTCCATGCCAAGTTCCAGACAGCCTTAGGCATCCGACTCGCACTATTCACTTTTCTGCCTTCTCTGGATAGCAAACGTTCGGATCAGTTCTGTTGAACCAAATTTTTTAGACTAGGAATTAAAGCGTGAGGTCTTTTTTTGACAAGCGATTTGTGGATTACATCCATCCAAGTGGGCGATAAGTTGAGAATGAGGGGACAGGGGAGAAGAGGGTGAGACAGCATATGTGGTTCTAAGGCGCCCTCAGTGCGGTTACCCATTATGCTTTCGTCCTCTGCTGCCGATGACAAGAAGCCATTTGGATGGTACATTGATTTGTTATTTTTAAATTAGCTATGTGATATCAAATTTGTCTACTTTTCTGTAGTGTGATCTACCATACAGCATTTGATCATTTGTTGTTGAACGTTCAGCTGTTCTCAGTGTTGTGTGAGCCTGGGAGGGAGCCGTGAAGCAGATTTTCTTTTGTACAGAATAAACTTTCCATTTCCTCATGGAAAATATTCCCTTGTTAAGTCGTCCATTCATCGTTTTCTACTCATATTTATTACAATATTGTTAAATGCATCTTCCAAACTCCGAATGACCTTTTTGATGATTTGCGGAATGCTTATGAACGAATAATATATAAAAGAGGTAGATCCTGTGCTGAAAAATTCTGCCATGTTATTCGATAAAACTCCGCATGATGTTTGCCGCCCCAAACAACCGATATTTCCCGGAACAACATATTGTTTTCGTAAATAAAATCACAATGTGTCATATGAGATGGTTTGAAACAAATGCAAGAAGAAGCGAAAAGATGCACTGAAGAGCGGAAATGCAATGTGCGGCTTGACTAAGGATAAACCATATTAACGCAGCTGATGCTGTCGTTTGTTAAAAAGCCCTAATTCCTCATTTAATACTCACAAAGAGATCAGTCGAGATCAATTAGAAGACAAGCTTGAAAGGGCAGACGCATTTTTGTTTCCTGCTCCTCAATTACTGAACTCATGTTAACAGTCTGCCAGCTGTTCGTGTTCCTTCCGTATCCATTCTCCATAGCCTCTAGGTCTCTTGCGTGATTCAATGAACCGACCTTTCTCAGATGAGTAACGTAGATAAGGCAATTTAATTTAGTAGCCTCCTTTTTCTTATCCACGTAGAAGCAGAAGCACATGAGTTAAGTTCTGTTCGAAAGGACTACGTTTTCATTCAAGAAAAAAATTATATGTACATATATATATACATATATATATATATATAAATTACCT
>JPKZ01002765.1:225991-250584 GCA_000803305.1 Toxocara canis | reverse complement strand
AGTTAAGCAGTCGAAAAACTCCCTAGTTTCCTGAACACTACATTCTGGTCTACGATATGCCACTATAAAACGAAAATGATAAGCATTTGCACACGAAAAATCAGCACTCACAAGCTCACATCCGGAGTTCAGCGCCAACGGTCAGTGATAAAAATAACATGCAGTATATTAACACTGTTAGCTGCAGTATAAACATGCAGTATAAAAATAACACTGTTAGCTATATTCTTTCCTCCAGTCCTTTTACAATACGAAATTTGTGCAGTTAACAGGAGAACAATAAACTATAAGCTATTCCATGCCAATAGCCCGGGTTTCACTTCGCCCATTGTATGAGGACGTATCTCAACTATTCAATCGACAGATTTATGGCAAATGGAAGCCACGCGAGGAGCGCTCGTAGTATCCATATGTAAAAATACAAGAAATACAGCCTTCAACGTAGAGTACCAAATATTTTCGCCAAAAAGCCATGTCGAAATTTGTTCTGTGGCTGTCCTTTCATATGCGATCGTCGTTGTTGTTTGCTTTGAATTTGATGTACTCACTTCGAAGCACTCCCACTACAGGAAAACATCCATTAGAGCAATTGCATTGCACAACTGTTAGCTATATTCTTTCCTCCAATCCTTTTACAATACGAAATTTGTGCAGTTAACAGGAGAACAATAAACTATAAGCTATTCCATGCCAATAGCCCGGGTTTCACTTCGCCCATTGTATGAGGACGTATCTCAACTATTCAATCGACAACGTTGATTTATGGCTGTAAAGATGAAAGCGCATCAGATGCAATGGAAGCTATCGAGTTATGGACGGTTGAATGTTAACTGACTATTAATTTTTGAGTGCTGGTCGCCAGTGAATTTTCGCAACCAATTGCGCACTTTCACATGTGCGAACTAAAGTGCAAGGAGGCGCACAACCTTTCGTTCCACATCCTCATTTTTGCATGTTATTTTTATCACTGACTTTTTGTCCGTTTCAATACGCGTTAGGAGTATTTACAAGTATTCTGAGCAGATGTCGTTCATCAACGCATCAAGCTTCATCACAAAAATTGTCTGCACAAACATACTCTCTATAATATTCTGTTTTCCCGCTTTCTTTCAAACAGTATTTTAGTAAGGGTTTAACTGGTAGGAAGGGGGAAAAGTAGAAGAGAGAATTCAAAAGAACTGAATTTCCGGCTGATTCTCTGTATTCTATGTTGTAAGACCATGTAGGCACCCCGACTGCAGATGTCGCATTTTCGGGTAAATTTGCGTTGGTCACATTCGCCATGACGAGACGGCCTAATAGCTGCTAATCGAAAACTTTCTTTCCATGCTCGGAATGCACATTTTTCTTGGAGTGCTGGCGGGCGCAAGGTTTTGCGCACAATGCAGCTATGTCTAGCCGCTACGAATACCTGAAAGGCCAACTCAATTGTGCAAAAAAGGGAACAATTATACGTCTTAAAATTGACTTTCATAGCAAGTAATGCAATTTTTGACTTTTTCTTTCCTCGTCACCCAAACGCTCACTTTCACACGAACCGTTCTTCAGTTGCTGTCCAACCGCCTGCGACGTTCACAGTAATGGGGCCGGACGATTCGGATGGCCATCGTCTTAGAAAATCTAGCAAACCATGATAATCTACGATCAATATTCTCAACTAAATTATTAACGCCTCGTTCTAGAAGTCGTTATAACATCTTCGCTTTTTTTGGCGCTGACTACTTCCCAAGTAAGGCTGAACGTAAACTTGAAGGTGAAGCTAAGGAAAACTGTTAGCTTATGATGCTACCTCTCACCGCAGTGAAAAGAAGCGAAGCGATGCTGTATGGACTGGCGCAGGAGACGGTTCTTACGTGAGTGGTGCACCTATGAAGGGTTTCGTGCTCCGCTAAGATAAAAGATTATAAGCAGTGAGTGCAACGAAAGGATTGAACCTCACGATAATGTGAGAATCGCAGAGATCCGAAGCTGCGACAGAAAATTGGAGTCACATGCGGAACGCAAATAAATCGGTTGTGAGAGAACGTTTTTCAAACATTTGGCGGCTTGAACAGAAATCTACGTTTTTTCTGAAAACTCACTTTCAAAATTCTTCTCAAAATCTATTTTTTTTAGTTCAGATAAAGTTTTAGAGAAGTTTTTCATCCAATTATAGAGTAGATTTTCAGGGTCAACGGATGGAATTTTTTGATATAAGCTACTTCACCTGTGAACTCTTTCCTTCTGCATGGAACTCTTTATTTTTTGTTAAATTGCAGCACTGGATTGTTGACGATATAGCAAATCTATGCTGAGCTTTATGGCGTTCCACTGTAGCTCACTGGTGCAGCTAAATGTTCGTTTTTCCGTTAGCGAGGTTTTTTGTGCTTATTGTTGTGGTTATGGGAGTTTTGCTCATTGACATTTTTCCGATCTACGTTCTCATTGCGGTTTTTTCTGAGTTTCTTTTTTTTCTCTTGCCTAAACGATGAGTGGAGATTAGGGTTGATTCTCTATGAGTGGAAATTAGACGTAGTTGCTGAACTGAGAGTTGATTTTCATTAGCTTTCTGTTTCACTGTTCCAAATCAGCGTTGCACTCTTACGCATACTAACCGAAAACAAAAGTTTAGCTCAATGCTAAAAGCGCAAACAGTAGTGATTATTTGATGGGCCAGCTGGCTGTGCAGTCTGGCGCAACACAATGTGATCGTTCACGAAGATGCTGGTCTGAAATAGAACTGAACGTTTTGCGACGTACCTTCTGTTATGTGCGTTATTTATGTGCATCACAAAAACTATCAACTTACAATGCTACAGAGCCTCTACTACCAAGTAGTCGTTGTGTAACGCAGTTTTTGTTACGCGAATGGTTCCTTTAATAGATTAAGTCATAAAGTATTATATTCTTTGTTCATAATGATTTACGGTTTTATGCTCTTTTCCACTGCTATGGTAGGATGCCATTGACTCGTCGCGTCAGTGCGTATTTAGGCATGCATATGTGTGCTCCTCTAGCAGCGTCACCGACGAACCGGAGAAGTTGTCACTGGAAAAGCTTACAGCAGTAATGTGTTGTAAAGCGAGGACCCTGAATATAACATAGAAACGATTCAGCTGTTTTTGGATGTGTTACGGCCCGTGTGAAATAATTGCAGAGATATGTCAGTGGAAAAATTCACCTCAGGTTCGATTTTGAAGGCGTATAAGGCGTATGATGGGGCTCATCCGATGCACAAATTGCAGGTTATAGTGTATGTAATAGATAGATTGAATCGCGAATTTCTCGACGAAAATTACGTATTTTGGATTAAACGGAAGTGAAAATCGCGGGCAAAGCAGAAGTTAACAACGGCAGCGTTCTCATCTCCTTACGGGATCGCTTAACCACCGCAGTTTCATGATGCGCAGTAAGTGCAGTGGTTTGGTCCGATTGGGAATTTTTATACGTTGCTGAGCGTATTCAACTGGAGGTGGAACGTTTATTAGACATTCTGAACGGGGTCGCTGGAGGCCCATATTTTGCCAAGCCCTCTACGTGCTTTCCCACTTTTTTTCCCTCTCTCCCCTTCCCTCTCCCCCTGTTTGTGTGCTATATTCACTGCAAAATGTTTTTTGTGGAATAAAGCCGGCGTAGAAAGTTCGATTCGAAAAAAAAGATGCTTCTTTGCTATCTGCTGGGGACAGAGATCGGCATGAACAGTTTTTTCTTTTTCTTTATTTTTTTTAAATTTTTTTAGCCTGCGCATCTGTATAACGTTCACGGAGCACTTCTTAAACTTCCAGTCATTATAGGGAGCTTTATGAAGCAATAAGGACAGTTTTATTCACAGATAAGCAAAATTTCTGTAACTTATGCAAAAGCTATGAAGATTTGCACTGGCATAAGACATATCTGGGCTTCTTATAACACGAGTAAGCACGCGAGTTTCCAGATTTCACCTCGTTGTGTGCTGGTATTTTTTTTAAGGTTATTTCGAAAAAATCAAACAGTGCGAGCATTAGCGTCAGTTTCATCAGTAACGACAGCTGGAAAACCGACTAGGTTAAATGCTAATAAACTATGCATTAAAGGCGTGTGTATAATTTTACTGTCGTTAATCAACCGCCCGATGCGTTGACTTTCGTGAATGTTCATTTGGAGCTGCATTATTTTCAAATACTTACCTACAAAATCGCTATGCCATTTGCTCCACTAGACGGCAGCCGGATCACGTAATCAACGGCACGTAAAGGCACGCAAACTTTCGCTTTGAAGCTTTCAGTCATGGCGATGATCGGCTTGTTTGTGTTCCTGAGAGATGTGATCCAGTTAATGTGGCACAGACTCTAATGTGTGAATTTTGTGTGTCTAAATTTATTTGCTATAGTAAACCTGTCTCGCAAAGTCGCTAATTGAGCATGATGAAAAAATGTTTCATTAAAAACGGAGGAATTGAACAATCACATGTATTTCGACGCAAACATATCAAGCAAC
Source organism: Toxocara canis (assembly GCA_000803305.1). Lineage (NCBI taxonomy): Eukaryota > Metazoa > Nematoda > Chromadorea > Rhabditida > Toxocaridae > Toxocara > Toxocara canis. The sequence continues at coordinate 246,129 of JPKZ01002765.1, read as the reverse complement.
AGTATGGGATGTAAAGTTTCTCAACCATGAGAGCAGAAATAGGTTTTTTTGTTTTCAAGAAAATGTTCTCTCGATCCATTAATCATTACATAATTATGTGGAAAGAATGTCTTATAGAAATTTCATGTTTCACATAACAAATTATCGAATATCTTGGAATAGCACACTCACGCTCTTCCTCAGCACGATATTCGAAACAGAACTCAAAATGCGTTAGTTTACGCATGTGACGGACGTAGATAGTATTTGACCGTACCGTCGTTGAAGCGAACTTCTCCTTTTGAAAGGCAAGTTTGTTGTTTTCGATTTTGCGCACTTGCATCGTATTTTCAATACCATCTATTGTAATATGTCTGCCGTGGCATCTCACATTTTTCTCCAATTTCAGTCAAAGGTGTTATGTCAATAATGCCTCTCGTAAGTAAACCACATTAATTCCAGTCCTTCTGGAACGGTTTTAGTGATTCCGAAATCGGTTCGCCCTGATACGGTATAGTGTAAGTCATGACACAACTCCATCCAATCCATCTTTTTGGGAAGAGTGCTGTACGCGAACGCCATACATATATTCTGGTTGTTTATAGTTAACGACATTCGAAACACTTCTCGGGAACCAAAGTACATTAAAATTTTCTATATACCGACTTTTATGTGCGTTCAAACACCTTTTTAATGCATGATCGTAACCGCGGGCATGACACTGACGCATTGCAAGAAAAGTAGTTATAGCGCATAATGCATACATGATACGCCAATGAAGGAATGGAGTGGCTCGGGTGCTATGTTGGCACATTGTTAAAGTGGAGATATTTGTGCGCCAATTGCAGCTATTGTTCCCACCATCATGTCTGCATTGCTGTCTAGTTGAGATAAATTTTTGCAGAATTGTTCCTTGTTACTCTAAAGTCATTCACTTGCAAAGCGGAGGAAAACTGTAAAACAGTATTAAGAAGTTTATATCTGTACTCGGTATATGGGGGCACACAAATTTACCAAGCATAACGCTATTAAAGTGAGAAAATTCATGCTATGAGATCGAGCAAATTCAGCACCATTGCTAACCAAAGAAGCGTTAAGGAACAGACAAGTGAACAAAGTTTTGAAGCTGCAGCCTAGATTCTTCTTCCTCTCGAACCGGTCAAACTGCTTTTGCAGTACAAAGAGAAGGCAAACGAGATTGCGAGCCATCGAACGCTGCTTCCTGCACTTTTGGGGATCACCCACGAAACCAATGAATCCGATTAATCAACTGCTGAAATTCTTCAACGCGTTAAGAGTTCTTTTTTCCACTGTCCGATTGATAGAATATGCACCTTGGGCGGTCACAAAATGCGATGTAAATTTTTCACCCACTTTAAGGAATACTGTTGTCGGCGGGTTCGTGGAAATGGATTTAAACTGAGTACAACGGGCAAGGTTAGGGTTACGCTTACTAAATTTCATAGCTCTATGTCCAGTGGTTCTTGGAGCGAAACTACCAGGCAGGCAGAGCGAAATGCGCAAATGCGTGCGTTTAGGAAAATGCAAATTTCCTGGGACGCACCAAAGGTTTGAAGGAGTTTTCGATTAGACAAAATTTGAATATTCATTCACCATTAGTAAGCCCGGTTTATGTAGCGGGCCAACCGCCAAGCGGCATATTGTAGAAGCCCCCTGATAGTTTCGTCTCGCAGCTTTTCTGCTCACTGATCTTTTTAGAATTCACCCTTTCATATCAGAAGTTCAATGAGGAGCCGTAGCGAAACAAATTCATTAGGATACTTTTTAGGCGTAACACAGTGGAACGAAATTTGCTCAGCGTATAGAGTCGCCTACTCCGTAACTGCGCAATCAGCCATAGATGAGGTTAGCCTCCGAAATCGGAAGACAGCGTTTTCTATCTTGTATATTCCCGATTCCCACGAATCTCTGGACTGTACCAAAGCTGTCGCTGAGCTTTTGATTTATTCGAACAAAAATTCCAGACGTGGATATTCTTCCAGATCATTTCCAGGAACTTGAATAACTAAATCTGGCGTTGACAAACGTCGTGATAAGTGCTTTAGTTTCAGTACTGCAGATGCGACGGACGTAGTTGTGTATGACTACATAGGACTACGGTATTTATAATTCCACAGCTTACGAGATTCGAATTTCTTCACTGAATTGACATTCGAGGATTTAGACTTTCATCAAACTTTTTCACTTCATAAATCCGTATGTGTGACAATATTATATATGGTATAGTTTAAATTAGCATCTTCGTCGGCCTATTCAAAGAATGTGTTTCTTTGCCACTTTGTCATTGCAAAAGGGAAGTGAGATAAGAGCTCACATATGGTAAAATCGTTTCGCAATCGAATTCGTGGTTCTCTCAGCCGCACGCAAAAGTATTGCAATATGTCATCTCGGGTTTTCTTGCCATTCAAAGCTTGCTTTTTCCTCCCTTCTGTTATCGGTAGTACAGTAAATACAGGTTGCAATGAAATGTGCCATAAGCTCGTTCACCAATCGTTGTTTGAAATTACAAACAGGTGCTTTACGTAGTCAATGAGCTTAAAAAGATCGGTGTTGTTCAACCATCTGCTCAACGATGCCTAAACTTGATTTTCATTTTAACTTCATATTTCGCTGCATGTATTATTTGTGACCTTTGATATTCTGTTCCATGCAATTGTGACGCGAGTAAATTGAAATAGCGTCTCGACAGTAATGTCCATTTGTCAGAATTTCATCGTCTGTGCTATAATATTTTGTTTCGAAGCAAATAAACCAGGCGGCAGTTTATGGCTGCGAGCTATTTCTGTTCAACTTGCGGTAGGCGAATTGCCATTTGCAAGGGTTGGTGGTCTTCTGCGATTTTGTCAATAATCAACCTCTTCCATTTCATGCTATGCTGCACTGAAAACATCCCTCGCAAATCTCATAAGCAGTTCTGTGCAGCTGATGGTATAGATAAATGAAATGAGTAACTGTAGTTTTTGCCATAACAACTTGGTCGTATTCTTCCGGGTGAAAGAAGTCAGCATAATAGACAGCGCTGTTTTGAAACGTGAATGACATATGTAAAGATCACGGCAATTGAAGGGCTTAGTTAAGGACGAGTACGAACACTGCCACAGCATGTATTGATAGATTCTTATGCCTGAGTACGGTCTTCCGTTTGGCTGATTTCAAAAATAGTGGCTTGAAAAATTTGCTCGAAATGTACGAAATCGGCGAACTGTGGTGCGAAAATGGCGGTCGGCAAAAATTTTTTTGGAACTAACACTGTTGATTATATTTCATATTTTCCTTATAAAAATCTCATTGCATTAGACTGGAACCTTTTGCTGGTGAGCTGTAAGTATGACACCCTGATATTGCTTTCAGTGTGTTATGATAGTTGGATGGAATAGGCAAGTTTACAATTCAATTACGGTCTTTTTTTGAATATGCAAATGCCCAGTTTATTTTTGGGCTCGTCGTTAGTTGTATCGCGTGTCAAGCTGCCGCACATTCCTGACGACTAAATTGTAGTGAAAATGAAACCAGCAGCCGACTGCCACGACGACGATGCATCGTTGTGAATGTGCTGCGAAATGAAGCGGTTGTTGTTTATGATGTAATGCTGATGTTGCGTGAGGTGTCTGCCGATTAACCGCAGCCGACGTACATTAAAGGGGGCCGGCGATGCAACAGTCCCCCTCCGAAAGGTATCCTCGACCGACGTTTAAAGACAACGCTGATGGTTCAGTGGAATACAATGGAGTCGTGCTACCAGCTGATATGTCCGATAAGCTTAAGGATCTCAACGTCTACATTGATAGTGCGACCAATGACGTAATATTTTACACCTCTTCACCGTCACATGAGAGTGAGGCGTTTTCTCAATGAATTAAAACATCACTTGCAACGATAAATTTACCGTACCTAGTTAGACTGAAGGTTTGGATCGCGCCATAAGCTTTTTTGCTGTTTATTGGGTCGAACGGATGACGCAGCAGGCATAATAAACTTATGACGTTGATGCTGTGGAATTAAAAAGGTAAAAGAAGTGTGGAGAGCTGTTATGAATTTTCCTTCCAATCGAACAAGATGTGAGCATGCAGTTGACGCTTTTCGAAAGTTTATATCAACTGTACAGCTCTGATCATTTGTATGGACTAAACGATAAATGCAGACCGAATCTAGAGCAACAGCGCCAGCTAAACTTTACTTGAAAAAGAAACTCGGAAGTCTGTATCAGACCTTTCTTGAAGTCACACTACTTTATCGTTCCCCTAAACATTTTCAATAACTTAAGCATACATACTGCTAAGCTTTTAAGCTTTAAGTTGAATTACTTCCATTGATTTTGTCACCTCCCTTTCAGACGCCTTTGGTAAATTTCAACGTTCGTATTGATCAACGTAGGTTAACTATTAAATGCACATATTAAAAGCAGCCGTTTTTGTCCAATATAAGCGTCGAAACAAACGTTCTAATTTGCAAACGCATCGGTGTTGTTGCTGTGTTGAGCAAACTTATCAACCTGATGGCTTGTTCACAGCAGTGGACCTTGTGAACAAGAATGCCGCTTCGCCATCCACAACAACAAAAACTGTCGCGCTTAGCAGTGAAAATATTAACATGCATGTGATTACTAAGGAAAATCATGCGTTTATAGTACTGCATAATTGTTACAGTGTAAGATATATAATATATATAATACATAACAATAATAAAATCATAATACACAATAAAAAGTCATCCACAACAATTACAGTAAAAAACATACGTTTATAATAATGCAAACGAGTAGAAAGTAATAAGTTCAATGAAAAAAGTGCGGCATGAAACTTTAGATGAACTCCCACTAGGTGCGTTGGACGCTTTTCTGTTTTGATACCTTCCAAATAAGAATAACTCTAAGCTTTAAGCAGTAAAAGGTGCTTGTTGCATAAAATTTTTGCGTGCTAGTTGATATCTGTAGGTTGTTCGTTCAAGTTCCGAAGCTAATGACAAGAGCATTCGGAAGGGCATGCACGGAAGCGCTTTACGATTTCATAGCACAGAATGAAAGTGGAATTCTTCTAAGTTTTCACAATCTGTAGTATCCAGCTCAATCCGATGGTCAGTTGAGAAGAGTCCAAGACGTAATTAGCGAAACGCCATAATGCCGGAATGTGCTTAAACGTTCTCAACGATCTTTATATCAAAAACAGTATATGGTGATCGCACTGCGTACAATATTGTATAACGGATCCACAGTACTCTGCGTGTGCCTTACGAGTAGCGCTGAAGTCATCTGTGTCGCGAGGTTCGCAGAATGCAATGTGCAGCCATCACCGCCTTTGAGGCAACTTCTGAACATTGCGAATTCCATTGTGCGCTGGTATTGATTTTTGCTCCAGGAAAGCGGACTTCGGCACCCCTACAAAAAATTAAAATATAACGGTCTAGTCTCAGGAAGCTCTCATAGCGAAAATTTCCCTCGAATACACGATATTTTTCATGCGATATGTTGTGTTCCCACAGCCTGAACCACTCACATAAATTGCTGAGATCACTTTAGATGGCATAGAAATCAAAAATAATATCTTTCAATGACAGATATGCTCTCATATCATCCCTGAACAATTTGCGTTTATTTGGCGTATTGTGAGAAACGTTATTTATTTGGACAACGAAAATAGCTATCTCCAACACACGTCCTTGTCGAACACAGCTAATAATTTCGTTTATCGCAAAAAAAGGTTCGGTTTTTTTTTAATTTTGGGCGAATGCTTTACAAGAAAACATATCCATATCAGTAAGGACAGCAACGCACCTCATTTTACAAGATATGAGAGAGTTCAGTAACGATCATCGCAGTAATCATCATGATCTTGCAAGTTAAGCTTATTGGTCGGAAGTTTTTAAATTCTGAAGTTGAGCACTTTCTTAGAAAAGGGGTGACTGTCAGCGTTTCAAAATTGATGAGAGTGAGTAGCATGGAATGCCGCTGTTGAAAATCATACTCGAAGGGTTCGAAGTTGTGACCGCCGTGTGTTTTATAAAGTTGGAGGGAATGGCATCTGCAGTTCAGGAAATTTTATTACGCGATTTGGTGAAGACTGTTGACGGAAATTCTATGCTAACACCTGACGTGCTTGTAGACGATATCGAAGTGACCACATGATTATTACCCTATCCGTAGGCAAGCGCAGCTTGATATCGCTCCTTGAACTTCCAGTGTTCGAATTTTGGCTCTGCTACCGTAGTAGCGCCGCACTTCCTTCCAGTGAATGAAGGCTGAAAGCCACTCAAAAATATCCAGCCTAATATTCCTTCATGGATCAATAAATATAGTGCTGGTTTGATGAAGGATCAAAACATCTCCAAGTTTCCTCTAAGCAGTTCTGTTACATTATTAAAATATAACGGTCTAGTCTGTTGACGGAAATTCTATGCTAACAAAAGAAAAACAGTGATTCGGGCGCGCAAAAAATTTTGTGTTTCAAGCTGAGCGAAACTTCATCTCAGCACTCAGCCTTAGTGCATTTGGAAGTTTGCTGCCTGGAACTGATTGATATTTCATGCCCGTTCAGGCACATGAATGCATTAGGTGTTGCCGCCTCCAAACTGTTCACTGGTAAACGGATTCAGTGATGCAGCTGCGTATCCTCAATTTTCGAGAAAAACAGTGAATTGGACGAATCATTCGGGCGCGCGCAAATGAACTTTTCAGATTTCACAGCTACTTGTGAAAGGGCTCGATAGAAAAATCAAAAATTGTCGCATAGATAAAATGGATACAGCGGTGGCGTAGCACAATGTTCTGCAACAAAATGTTGCAAACGTTTCGATAGTTTTGGTGATATCAGGTTCGGCTGGCAAGACGCTATGCAATTATTGCTAATGCAAGGAAATAAAAGTGATTTTGGCTTATCACTGATCAGTTATGATAAAATAAACGCTGTTGTAAATGCTTTCGAAAATTATGGGGGCATCAAATTGCTGCATTTTGTGTTTCAAGCTGAGCGAATCTCTAAATCGCACGTAAATATTTCCCGCCTTAAAACCATTTTCCACTGGTACATAAACCGTGCACTGTGAAGGCTATTCCGAATGAGGCGTTCAGAAAAAATTGCCGAGCTTTTTGCAAGGAGAGTTCATTCGAGAGGGGCGTTATACCAGGAGAGCTTTTTTCCAAGATTCCCTGGGCAGCAGCTGTCATATGGACGCTCACTGAATTACGTAATCCTGGCTCAGGACGAGGTTTCTCTCGAAGGTAGAGGCGAGGATGAGCTAGATGGGGAACGTTTCGTTGCTGTTAGCAAGACACGTTCGTTTGCCTGCTTCTGTCGATAGGTAGTTGGGTTAAAATTCTCACAAAACACAATCCTTTTGCCGTTATAATCTTCAAATTTTCAGTCTTTGGAAGCAACGAGGCGGATGATGCAACTATGCGAAGAGGTAACGTTTACTTTTGTACGTTGTGAAATTTTTAATGTTGCTATTTGAATTCTAAACATATTTTTGAGCTTCGTTCGTTTTCAAACCAACTTGTAAAACCCTTTCTTAAGCATTCATTATCATGTCGCCAACGGATACCTGATAAGTGGCCTTAATTAGGAAATGAAGAGTTTGCGAAATCAGTTGTAAATTCAAGTTTGTAGTCAGTCGGTTGACGAAAACAGCAATTCCTAAAACTACTGCGAGAATCTAGAAACATCGTGTGACCGAGCTAGCTATTGGTTTGAAGCGGCTATCGTCCACATTTTATCAGAACTACTTCAAACTGTTTGATGTACACAGCAAATTGATACTTGAAGCGCAACCGCATTTCATGTATTGAACCTACTTTTCGATCAGTGTCGAAAAGGCAAATATTGCGACAAAAAAACGAAATTTTTTCAGAGCAAAGAAGCAGGCATTAAAACGCTGGTTATGCTCGATGACCAAGGAGGTACGTTTTAAGCAAAATATATATGGATGTATTTTTGAAGAAATAAAGTATGCCATTTCGTATGCGTAATCAACGAGCTTTTGTCGAGCTCGTTGCTTCAATACAGTCATTCCGCTTCTAAGTACAACCACTGTCACGAAAAGATCGTTGACAAGAATGGAATTCGATCAAACTGATCAAAATTATTACTTAGGGTCACATATTCCTTAAATGTTTCACTTTAACACTGTGCTGATATCAAGACTGAGTTGCCGTTTATTTTATGCAACGTTGTTCGGAAAAAATCGTTCCCTAAAAAAATACTACTGAAGAAAAAGTCTTGCACCGTAAGCAGCTTATTGCAGAATGTTGCACTCAGTTTTTTGCGCTCCACACGGATAATTGGTCATAGCCAAAGTTCTTAGGCTTGATCAAAAGCAAATATTTGATTGCACAGCTGTCGACTGTTGGTTTCTGTCTTGGAAGGTTCAGTTCGGTTAACTTCTAATAATCATTTTTGGTTTCCCCTTTTATTAATAAATTTTTTGTTCGGAAATTAGAACAAAGCGGTGATTGTTGCCACGGAAATGGATTCCACAGATTCTTGGTAAAATTCATAAGTAGTTCGACCGGCTCTTCTAAACAATTTCTATGAAAAACTTGTGCGCTATAGCTATGGTTGAAGAGACCAAAACGCCATATTATGCATTGTGCTATTGTAGAACAATTGGAGCGAGTAGAAGGTGGTTTGGACACAATTAATCAAGACATGCGCGAAGCAGAAGAGCATCTCAAGGGTATGGAAAAATGTTGTGGACTTTGCGTGCTACCCTGCAACAAGTACGTTCTTTTACGCCATGTTGTTAACCGTCATTCTGATACCACTTCCCTCAGGCAAATCAAAATTTGCATCGTTTCCGAAACTGGCCTTGCACTACACCCTTCTATTTGCTCCGGAGTGCTTATGGTTTTTCTTAATTGATTCATCAAAGAAAAAAGCTAACTACGAAACGCCGTTTTCAACTTCTTCTCAATGAACAATTTTAATATTGAGTAACGGATCTTTTGGTTCAGGACTACGCTAAGGAGTCCTTGCCATACTGATTGCAAAATTTCACGCTTAGCAGCTGTGCGTTTTGAGCCCAATTTTGATATCAAAACCAATTTATGAGCCGAAAACTGAAATACGTTTTGGTCAAAACATAACACATGTCGGGAAATGTCATACACGATAAGGTTCAGTATGATCTTGCAAAATAATAAGATGTTCAGAAGATGACACTCAGGACCGTTTCTAATTGCTGTTCCATTAAAAAAGTGGTGGGCGAAACTCCTGAAGCGCTTGCTTAGTTTATAGCGGACTGAGGACTATTGGGCAACATCCTGCAAGTGGCGAAAAATCAATCTCTTTTACGTCCTTCTTTCTCAAAATATCACGTTCAGTATCTCTGTGATGTAAAACTCGCAGCCGCCAGGTTCTATGACGATCTGAATGGTTGTTAGCAAAAGCCGGTTTTTAAAGGACCGATGACTTCGAGAAGAACTCCGAGTATGCAAAAGCATGGAAGAAGGACGATGATGGAGGTGTTATAAGTGATCAGCCACGAATTACGGTCGGCGAATCAGGAATGGGACCCCAAGGAGGATATATTACACGGTACCCTTACTAACCGTTCTATGGTTTTATTAGGGCAGAATTGAGCTGGAATTTAGCTAGCTATACCATAGTTTGTTGGTGACATAAAATATGCGAGATGAGCATTGTTAGCAGCACCAACTTTTCCAAGGGCCAGTTGCCTTACCATTTTTGAATATAAATTCTATTTCCCCAATGTTCAGCCCGCTATTGCTGCCGCACCTTACTTCATAAACATTATGGGATCGTGAGAAGTTAAAAATGCACGGATGTCATATGCATAGAATGCTGAAACATAGAGAAAGATAATATGTGAAGGAGGCGCAAAGTAGTGGCGCGCTTTGCGTAAGTGTGCGCTTCACGTTCTCGATTTCCTGCAGCCGTTAATATTTTCCCGTTCAGCGCTGATTGCCTCGATCATTCGATCTCCAGAAGGCTGTTAAACTACGCCACTTCCAGAATGACCATCGTTTGCTCCTTTGCAGTGTGCAATCGCATTAGTTTTCTCTGCATAATACATTTGGATGTAGAACAGACAAGCTTTTGCCTTAAGTTGAAATGAGATCGAAGTTGAAAGCTTGGAAGAGACCTTCCCCTATGAAGTTTAGGTCGATAGACGGTGTAGTCTGTTTCCCATACAGTATGGGAAACAGGGGACATCTTTTTGCGTCATGTAGTTGCCAGTAAGTTCTTTCCACTAAAATGGAGCGCTCATTCCGCATTTGCTGGTCGAGGTTCTCGCCTATCAAACCCTCATGCATCGATCCATCGCTCCCGACTCCGCAGTGATGGATTTACGAGGTGTTTAAAGAAAACTACAAAAGAGTGTGTTAAGACGAAAGTCTTGAGACTGAAATTTCCTGTGAACTGAAGAATGAATTATTATGCGATGTTAAGTGCGTGGAAGTGCTTCAGAATTACGAACGATGCACGTGAGGATGAAATGGATGAAAACATTCAACAAGTTTCGACGATGGTCGGAAATCTGCGAAATATGGCAATCGATATGAGCACTGAAGTTAGCAACCAAAATCGGCAACTTGATCGCATACAAGAGAAGGTAAAACTCTATTGTTTCTCTATTGATTGCCTTGGCGCACAGTTCATAGATTTCACTTGAGTTCGGGTTCTTATTTCTGCTAAACGACATGGAATTCCGTTGGCAACATCTACGTAGTTTGCTTTCTGAAAACTTCGATTCATTTTGTTTGGCCGCTATCAACGTGAAAACTTTTGTTTCTTGGGTCAACACGACCATGCAAAATAAGAGTGAAAAAAAGATAGAAAAGACAGGCATAAAACAAAAGATTCTCGTTCCATGAACGTAATTGCCCCTGTTCTCGAACTGCCTCCATGGTCGCTGAATCCAGCAGTTGTTTACTTGACAAGTTTATTAATCTGTTTCGAACTTTTGGAAGAATTCCATTCGAATGCTGTGAAAACTGTTAAACTGTTATTCTCGCACATAGCAATATTTTGATGGGTTGGTAAGGACATACTAGAGAGTAGGTTTAACAGGATGATTGCATGGGCTTGTGGTCATTTATAGCAAGAAAACAGCAGGAGCCCGCCATCGCCCACTTCCCACTTCTCTTTCAGTATGTTCTCTTAAATTTCAATCCTCCTGGGCATGCCATTTCGTAAATGTTATCCTCAAATTCAATCACCTCGAATATCGTGCCGAATCCCTTTTTGCAAATGTCATTCCGCACAAACTCCTGCCAAATTCGATCTCCATCTAGCCTGCTGAAATGCTACAATTGCCCTGGTATGGATTCGAATCAAACAGAACATCAGAGTCATGCACGAGAGCGGCATAGCACCCCTTAACCCCACCTACCCCAAAATATTTGTAATAAAATGCCAAAATACGTATGTGAAAAATTCAGGCATCGCCTCGTGAGAAAACTGTTCCGCTGGTCCGCCAATCTTTGGAGACATTTTGTCTCGCCTTATCGGATGTTGCGTAGAGTCCAATTACATATGGAGGTACAGGTCACAAACGCCTTGAGCACGGCAAAATCGGGTTCCGACCAAAAAATTCATAAAATTTTTGAATCTTCTCATGAACATATACTCGGTTGGTGATCAAGCATGGCTGCCGCCGATTTCCCCTTCCGCGCCAGTTTTTTTAAGCGCCAAATTCTATGGTGTAATGAACTAATTTTTGCTTAAAAATCTCCTAAAAAATACTTATACTAATAACTTACTTCTAATAGAAACACACAAATCAAGGTTTCCCTAGTACTTTTCCCTACTCTCGCTGTCTTTCTCAGAATCGATCGATTGGTGAAGCAAACGGAACAGTGATTTATTGATTAAAATATTAGAAAAATTTACGTTTTAAACAACCGTTTCATTGAAAAATTTCGTTTGTGAAGTGCTTCAATGAACTCGCTGAACGATTCTAAACCTTGACTCGGCAGTGTTAGTTTTCTCTTGTGTTCAAGGTTTCCCTAGTATTATTCCTGGATTTTACATTTAGTTTGCTATTACACTGTGAATTCTATGGGATAATTAACCATCTTTATGTTTAAAAGTCTTTTAAAAACAATATTCATCTACAGTTCGTAGGAGCCTGGAGCGGATTAATCGTATTTACATACAATCCATTGCGAAAATTAGGTTCGAGTCACGATCAAATCGGGTTACGACCGAAGTTATGGAACGAATTATGGTCATGACCAGGGGTTCGACTGTATTCTTTGCATGTAATGTGTTGGTTATTTATCCGCATATTCATGTTTCAGACACAATCGAATGAAGTGAGAGTGGAGTCGGCGAATAAGCGCGCAAATAAGCTGATCACGAAATGAGGTGAGATGCAATTTGGCCTTTTGCCTCCTCACTCTCTTCGTTTGGCTCATCCTCAAATTGTTAATTAGTTTTCTTTTCTTCCCGCGTTCATAGCATATACAGCATCCTTTTCGTTCGTATATGCCTGCAATTTTTCCCGCACGCAAAATAGTGGTCGTTACAAATAGATTAGTTGATTGAAGTGAGGCGTAAGAGAGCCAACCATGTAACGAGAGTCAAAACTCACTTAACAAGCACGGCGCCTGCATCTTAAATATAGCCTGAAAGGACCAACACGAAGAGAAGAAACACTGCAGTTTCTCACTGATTGTGACCACTTGTACTTCTTTTTCATATATGCGAGATCTTCGTCGAACTTTGCGTCACCATTGTACTGCATATGCTCGCGTTACAGTTACTTCCGCGGGGTTAAGTTTGACAATGGAACGAAGCGATGAATGTACGCTAACGTTTAAGGCATGCAGATCGAGGGATATGAATACATATATGAATACACATATATGAATACACAATGAATACACAATTGGATGGATTACGCAGACGGAATATTGCAGTTGATTTGCCGAAATTTTGTGAACTATAGTATGCCGAATTTTACCCAAAACAAAACCATTACCCAGATATATTTTTCTCTCAAGAACAGTCACATTACACTACGCTTTTCCGCCCTAGAAAATCTTTCAGGCTTCATCATGGTAAAATATCATAAATTTTTGCAAGTCCTAAGTGATCAATTAATTGCATATTTAATGCAGACACCAAAGCAGTCTTTGTTGTACCAGTGGGCTGAGCAGAGGCTAAATTCCGAGTGACTCATCATTAAAATTAAAACAGACTTGCAAAAATTAATGACTGCTTCTTTTTTTTTTCTTTTTGCTTCCTCTCTCCCCTTCCCCTCCCCCCTTTCCCCTCCACCCTCTATGCCACATAGGAAATGGGCGTTTGCTAACGCCTTACTTTTTAGGAGAGGCAGCAATGGAGCTATGATGAAACGAAGTACTTAAGCACCGCCGGTCACGAGCAACTCACTTTATTTCGTCCATTTTTATTGAAATGTATAAAATTGCTATTTTGTGATGCAGATGACTTTTTTTTATTCTGAGTTCTTGATCTCAATCTGCAAGCGTTCTTCTGTTTTCTTATGTCTTTGATGAAATGTGAAGTGCTCTAATCCGGTCGCAGCGGCAACATCTTTACAAATCTTTCTCACAGAAGTTTCTTAACGTTTCGAAAAAAAAAAGCCCAATTTTTAGGAATAAAATTTTTGTGATGACTTCGTTGTAGTTGTGAAAGGAAGAGGTTATGGGTAGTTCTAGTTTGATAACTGTGCGTAATAACGATTTCTATATTGATTTCATTTGCATAATAAATATAATTATAAGATAAATGTTTGCGGTTAGTGAACAACTGTTGAACAATGTTATAGAGTCAGATTACTGCCTCTTGTGACGTGTTCGTTTGCATCACACTCTCCTCTCGTATTTTTGTTCCCAGAACATGTCAAAAATTGAAGCGCAGCAGCAATAAATTGGTTCATTTCGAGGTACACCGCGCCAGCAGCGATCGTCAACAGTGAACGATCACTTCAGCCCAACCAGTCCCTTTTAAATTTCATGTGCGCATCTGCTTTGGCTAGTGGAAGCTATATCAGCGGGGCGAGCTGACAAGTTTATCGTTTACGTTCTTTTTTAAAGAGAAAAATGCATCCAGCCATTAAATAGGAACTTATACTGCTGCTTTTACGTGTTGATACAACGATATCTTCGAAATCGAGACATGAACTGGCAGCGCAAACTTGACTCCCACCTTTTTCTCTTACGAGGACAAATCGCTGTTAGTCTTAAACTAAAATTAGCTATTCACTATTCATCCCATATACGGCAATAAAGCATGCAAAACTCGCTCAAAGTCTTACAACCCTAACAATTTTGACAGAAGTTTCTTATGAAATATAATATCAAGGTATTATATTTCATTATCTTGGCATTGATATCAGTAGTTGTCTCAAAAATTCTGTTGAAACTAATCATCTAGTACTGCGAAGACAGATGCTAGCAACAAATGACAAAAAACGATCGACCGACAAAATATATCCTATCTTACTTAATCTATGGAAATATCTAAAATCAAAATGACAAAATATGATGGAAAAACTACCAAACAATTCATTACCGAAGAGAAGCCCCGAAGGAATGAACAAAAGTTTAAATATGTTGAGAGTCCGACGAAGTAGCATAGTTCAGAAGTCGGCGATCGTAGTGTGGGCATCTAGCCAACTGCGCTTCTCGACTTCGGTCAGCTTTCTTTGAACCACAGTAGTCAAGATCACAAAAATAGGATGACGGCGATTACAACAAACAACATTCAAAAGTTTCAGTCGAGATGAATATAAAGATGAATACAACAAAAGCTGCCAGCACGGCACCACCGTGCCAAAAATGCCTAGAAATCCAGCCGAGTTTTTGTCAGTTTTGGCCACTTTTTCGTAAAAATGCAAACGGCAGTTCCAATGTCGCTTTCGTCACTGTGAGTCAAATCAATGCGTTCATTTGATGATAGCGTTTCGTTTTGCACCGTTCCATCCCATATACGTACATTCGGAAGTAAAGATTTGTGCGTTCCCGAAGTTCCGAGGCTCCTGAATTCACAACCGATTGAACTGAAACGCTGCATGAACAAATATTTTCATCATTTTCTCGAGACGTTCACTGTGACCTGGAATATATACCGTGGAGCCCAAAATGTTGCTAAGAACAATATATACCGTGTATATATTTCAAAAGCATATATACCATGCAACCCAAAATGTACAAAAAAGGGTTTCAAATAACGGGATGCATACAACAGAAACCATCTATTTCAGCAAGATCATTTAAAACGGCGTTTATATCACCACGGAACTCCTTGTTGAAATGCAGTTCGCCGTTTCTCATTCCCCAGTTGATGAAATAATCTGATCGGTTCGTTATGAAGAGATTTGGCCTTCTCAGATTTATTCTTTGAAGGATTTCCTCGCTGACCTGCAAAAGCGAATAATTATTTGAGGGTTGCTTAAAAAAGGAAATGCCTTAGGAAGGAATCCCGAAGTGTCCGAATACAAGTCACACAGCCGGCGTCGCAAAAAAAACGCCTTGTCGAAAACATGGTTGGGTTAGTTGACATTATACTTTGCTGAAGTATTTCTGGGAGAAGGAAGACGCAAGTGCGAAAAAAAACGACACCGTGAAATCCCATGGTTTTAGCTATACACGGTAATCATATGAACTCGTCCCGTTTTAAATGGAGAGCATGAGCTATAGTATCCTTCGATGCAAGAAGCGTTCTACAACTGAAATAACAAAACACGTTTCAATCTTGCAGCTAAATAAAAGAGTTAGAAATTTGAGACTTTCACCTTCGTGTTATGCAGCGATAGAAATCGAAGTTTGGGTAACTCATCATCTGAGATTTCACACAACGCCTCACATTTCATTTCTCCAAGACCACCGATGTTGAGAAATCGCAGATTTCTTAAAAATACTATACGCATCATACGAAAAACAGTTGTCGATGCAATTCGAATTTAATTTGTTCATGATTTAACTGTGATGCTCACAAAAAATAGTCATCTGCAAATGTGCTTCACATTCTTCAGCGTTTTGCTGCTCTTAATTTCCCTCAAAATCATGCTGCCTTGCTGAGCAAAACGATTCACTGTTGAAGATTTCTCTAGCTGTATTATACCACAACGTTCCAATTCCTCACGTTCTCCTTTAATAGTGCTACTTCATTTTCGCTTGGATGTGTATCCCTTGTCCTCATGATCCATTCTTTTGTTATATAAGAGCTATGAATTGTGATGACCGGGTCTTAGAAAAATTCTTTACGTGGCCATCGCGGTTCCTCCTAACTTCATCACCGTCTACGTTAAGATAATGGTGACGAAATTAAAACGAACTGCACCGTTACGAAGTTAAGTCGAGAAATCGCCGATTCTTTAAAATATGATACGCAGCATACGAAAAGCGTCTGACCCTACAGCACTTTTAGCCTCCGCCGGGATAAGATAGCAGCAATACGCGAATGTCAGCAGAGCTACAAACAGATGAAATGCCGCGAAAATACTGTACATTTCCGCATTCAAGCAAAGACTGCTCAGTTTGTAAACCACTCTTTCTGAACCTAGTTAGGAGCATTTCAAGTGCCTTCCCTATCATTCATACACGATCACAAATCGAACACACAACACAATGGACGCTTTATAGATGCATTAAACCCGTGACCCCATTCACAGTAAAACACAAAAATCTTATCGGTTAAGGATGCGTCATATAATTAAGACGAGTGAATATTCGGGTACTTATAGGTCCTATGCTAAGATAACCAAAAGTTTTAAGCAACAATGGAATCACGAAGCTGTAAGCAGAAGGTACATTTGATCCTCGTTTCAGAAACAAACGAACAGTGTTGGAAACTTACGAAAGATTTTTTATGAAAAGGGATAACGCCTCCTCGCCCATAAACTGATTCCATGCGACATTAAGTGACTCGAGCTGGGGACAACTGAAAATGTGTCCAGCACTATAATTGAAACAGAAAACAGATATCACGCAGAAGAAGATAAACAAATACGGCGACCGTAGCAACTATGAAATATATTACATACTCGAATCGCGAGCGCAAAGGATAATCACTACTTGTATTCCCCGCTTATATAGAAATGGAAATAAATACAGGCGGACGATATCGGGAAATGGTCCTGTAGACCACACAACGTTTTTCATTGGTTATAATTACTAAATGAGCCCGAATTTGGAAAATCCCTGCCGCCTGAACGCTCAAGAATCGAATCCTTATAGATGCACCCCTTGATCACGACCTAAACCTATTGGAAGGCCCGCTCGCTGGCTGGCTCGATATCCGAAATCCGTACTGAAATACTCAATAATTGACTGATAACAAAATTTAAAAGAGTTCGGCCACTCATAGAACGTAGCACAACGTAGGCGTTCAAGACAGCATGCAAATATAAAGATTTAAGACTTAAAAGTCGGATAATGGCAGGACGAGGTACCATGAAATTAAGAAGTCGACCTCGCAGAAGTGCCCACTCTCGCTAAAAGTAACAAGTGACGCTCCAAGCTTCAGTGGAATAACCCAAACTGCATATAACTATAGAACGACAAAATACCTTTTGACGAGTTCCTGTGCAGCCTCGAAATAAAAGGGATGACAGTCGCTCATACGCAAATACTTCAGACGATATGGAAAGAAATTCGATGCACTTTCAGAAGGAAGGCGAAAGAATTCAGCAATTGCTTCCGGACTCGCGTCGCAGTCTTCGCCACAACAGTCCAAATGTAGATGCTCCAGATTATACAGCGACTGCAATGACAATGTCGTCAAATACATGAAAGAGAGGAAAAACGGAAATCTTGGGAATCAAAAAATTATGATATCATTAAAGCAACAGAAAGCACAAGGAAAGACAGGGAAGGGTAAATATGATGCATTTGATGCACGGCAAACCCACTCCACTCATAAGCTGTTGCAGACAAGGTGTTTGCGTGTTTGTCGAGAAAGAAGAACAATGACAGTTCAGTCACGAAAAACGACCGCATGTCTGCCGGTCGTGAGAATTCCGAGAAATCAATTTGTTTAGAATATTTCAGACGAATAAATGCCGCAAAAAGATCGTGGTTGGTCCTGTGTTGCTTGTAGTTAACGAAATGTGACCACAACATGCAAACAACAGCCAAGATGATGAATTTATACAACAGCGAACGAAGTGAGGCATCATTGCTGAGCTTAGGTTGAGTTCCTCTACATCATCAACTCATGTAAATTACGTGATGATTAAATAAGATGCTCATTTCTCAATCAGCATATTTCCGATCCCTTCGACACCATGAAAATTCCGTAGTAACAGCAGAAGTGAAAGGAAATCTATTTAAATTTAAAAAAACCATAAAATTTCGGGGCCTAGCGCCCACTTCCGATCACTGCAGAGAGATGGCCTCACACCTTCATTCTGCCCATCTGGTTCACTGAAGAACCACCGTTTTCTTGTTCGCCCACTTAACGAAAGGGGCATCACTGATCTATATTAAAACTGCTGGATGGATCAAACCCCCTCTCCAACTATGGAATTAGCTTCTTTGACCTTTCATTCATTATCCACCAGTGAAAACTGAAGCGCTTACTTTCAGCTGAAGCAGCTCTTCACTTTCCATGTAAAGGGCAGAAATCAACGAGAACGTTGTAAGATTTCTGAACTGTCCAATTATGGATAACTCCGCAGTTTGCATAAAGCCATTCAAGTAGAGCTGAGTTAGCGTTGATGTGATCGGTGAGTTTCTTAACAGGCTTGTGCTGAAATTGAACTACATCGATGAAATGCAAACGAATGTTATCCTTCCTGCTCGGGCGCTATAATCTCGAAAACATTCGAACGACCGAAGGAAAATAACAGATGTGCAGAATCGAATGTCATTTCTAGCATTCCACCAAGAAAAGAAGCTCTCGCAAATCACACATCCAAATCCTACAAACCGATAAAGCCGTTGCAATAGGTATGGTTGGCGCAGTCAAGTTTCAGTAGAACAGACCAACAAAAAAACAAGGGTAATAGCTTTTAGGTCGTGTTTACTGTGATACATAGCACTACTGCACTCAACTGAACCGACCTTATCGCCCCATATGACTAAGGAAAGCGTCGCAAAGGATCGAAGTTCCATACCGTGTGGATAAGACAAGAAATTCGAATTTGCCGACTCTCTCTAAGCGACTCAAATAATCGAAAGCAGTAATGCATGCATAATAACATATTGCTCCTTCAAACGCAAAACCGGTTCGCATCAGTTCTCCGTTAAACCATCTAAGCGACGGGGCTTGAAATGCGATAAAAACTACTCGGATGCATATATTCAGATTTGTTAGATCGCCTTCGAAAGCGCCTATATAGCTATAAAATTCGCAAGTGGGATCAAATTTCGGAAGGAAACTGTCGGAGAGACAAAAATACAAACGTACACGGGAGCATAGAGGGTCAGCAAAACGCGCTTCAAAAATACAAACCAGGCAATCCACATGAAAACGACTCAGACCGAACATTTGATGCATTCAGCTGCTACTTGCGACTTTCGACATAAGCTCGACACAAACGGGACGAAATGAATCCGAATTTATTGTCTTACATGATCAACGATTTCCAGTTGTTTTCTTTCGTAAGTTAATAAACGCTCACTGCGGTACTCTAAAGTGTCGCACTATATGAACAATCACCAAAGATGTTTGCAATGTTACAAATGAAGAAAAACGTCCTTTTGCATGAAGAATTGCAAAAGCATCTGAAAACCTAGCCTGTATACGTTCTCTTTGGATCTCTTCTCCACCATCGCTGCGTATTCAGCTGTTTTCATGATTTTGGTAACTTTGCATTTGAAAACATCGAATTATGACGGCCTCGCATTTGTGCGTACGCATGCATATGCCTGCTTGTTTAGCTGTTCATTAGTTTAGAATTTGGAGATCATTCTAGCTAAGCAAATGGAATATTCCGTGGGTGAACCTTTTACCCCGTCTCACCACATACATCCCATTTCAAGCTATGCCATCAAAGTTGCAGGCCACGTGAGCCTGAACATGTTAATCAAGCAGTCCACGTCTATCAGTACTTCCAGAAAAATAAAGCTTTAGCGAAAGACTAGAATGAGCGGCTTGGACAGTTAGGAAACAAATTTTTTTATTGGTGACCAGCAAAGCCACTTAAGTAAAGTTGCCATGCAAACCCCATCTCAGCTCCCTCGCAAAAAGCCCTATTCGTTTACTTAACAA
>JPKZ01002765.1:198096-225770 GCA_000803305.1 Toxocara canis | reverse complement strand
TGATGGACCCTTTGACCAACCGGAACGATGCGATGGACTTTCGTCGGGATCGTTAATTTACTAAAAGGTAGCCGCTGTGGAATTTCTGCAGTCGCTTCATCAAATTATCTTTTTTCCCAAGTAAAAGAGAGGCCATATGATGGCTGCAATGGCTGTAGGGTGCTAAGGTTTGCAGTCACATTAAAAAATTTTCATGAACCGTTCGTTTATAAGAAGAAAAAAATTTTGGGTTCTAAACAAACGCAGAAATATTTCGGAAGACGCAGTTCATAAAATGTAGTTAAAGGATGAACTGCTAAAAAATACTTCGCGACACCACAGGTGTTGAGCAGCTCGAGTGGTCGGTTCCATGCATACAACTTTTGCATCATATCGTCGACTATTCCACCGTCAACATTCAAGCATAGACGACGAAGCCTCTTGAAAGACGTCTCAGAAAATAGTTTGTCCGCAACATCAGAGTTAATCTGAAGTAGCTTACAATCTGGGAAGCCAACGATTGAAAGCATCACTCCGCATAGCCGATATGAACTCAGAAATCGACGTTTCCATCATAAGATACTAGCAGCTACGCATGTCGTTAAAACAAAACTTTCCGTAAATGCGTCAACAGCATTTAATGTCACAGCAAGTGACACCATTCAGATCTAAAAGTGTGTCAACCGCTAAAAAGCAGCACCCGGAAGCAATGCATGAATCCGCTGTCACATGCCTTTATTCGACGTTTCGGCATAAAGTGCCGAAACGTCGAATAAACGCTGCCCGTTACAGTCAATCGACGTTCATCAGTAACTACACATGTACACACTTCGAGACCACTCAAAACTCACCTTGCCCACATTGTCCATGTAAAGCATTTCAACCGAAGGAAAACAGCTAGTCAGCTTGTCGACATTTTTGGCCATCTCTGCAAAAAAAAGAAAGTTTGACTGAGCAAAACAAAAGAAACTGATTCTGTTAACATCAGAAATCAGTTGTACTATTGGTGAAACGATTGCTGTCTTAAAAATTCAGCTCTTTTTGCCGATAAGTGCAGCCGCCAACGAATAAGGCAAGCGAGTTTTACAAAAAAAAAAGTTGCTAACTGCGCCACTAGGCGGACCCATGAACCGGAAAAATTGACAACCCGGCAAGCTTTCAACCAATATCTAAATGGGCTGAGATAAACAACAACACAGCATAACAAAAATTGTCCAAAACAATGCAAAAAGAAGTGGAAAATAAGCAAGCGATCAACTACAGCGAAGATCTCTGCCAAAAGTCAAGTGATAAGTTCACATAAAATGAGTACTACGGCTATCAAACCAGAAAAACGAACGCTACAGAAGACAGTTTTAAGCAATGATCGAGCAAATCCCTCAAAGGACGCCAATCAGAACGACGATTGTGTTACTGCACAGACCGCTAATAATTGACACTGAAATAATATCTTGAGTGTTGTTAATTATTGCTTAGCTATTGCAAACATAACCTCGCTAAAACGACCTCAAAAACTGTATTGATGAACAAATTAATAAGATGTATCGTAGTGAGCATTACAAAACGATAATAACAAGCACTTTATATTTACCTCGGAAGAATCCAATATCAAGTGCTTTGACATTTGGCATACAGTCAGGAAGCACATCGACGAATACGTTCGATTCATACACCAAACATAGCTTTTCAATGTGATTCCTCGACTGAAAGTCGACAGACGATAACTTTTATATGGCCGAAATGAACGGATAGCATCGAATACCGTAAACCGTTCCATTCATAAAGGAATCGTTTTTAGCTCCGAAGTCATGCGTTCGATTCAGCGCAGTGCAGCACCCAGGCACCTCGATAACAGCTACGTTGGTTCATCGAACCTCCAGTGGCACCAAGGCCGAAATTTCGCTTCCAATTAAACTTTGGCGCGCCACTTCTAGAACGTGACGGAGCAATGAACACTGTCAGAAAACCCCGAAATGAGGAGTGCGTCAGGAACGTGGCACGATATGTATTTGTGCAACTCTGGCGAAAACTGCCCAATTCATTCCATGAGTGTTAAAAACCATTTAAGGAAACACTAGTCAAGCATAGGCTGTTCAGCCCAGTAGGCGATCAAACAGCGGAAATTGATGGTCAAGCTGGATATTCGCAAGACTGCAACTGCCGCTGGTATTAGCCAGTGCTCATCCTCTGGAACTCCCACATCTCTTATAGGAAATCATAGATCCTTCTCTTTTTGAGGACGCCATAACTTGCAATGTTCGGCATCGAATAAACTGAAATTTCGTGATAGTGAAATGAAACTGAGGATATCTATTATCCTGATCTACGTATCCCGCCATGCTATATGGGTCACAACTCAATCAGAAGCTCATAAATCCTGTCCAAGTTTCGTCTGAAAGCTCTTGCAATGGCACATAATGTGCCACGACATTTCACTGGTGTCGGTGAGCTAAAATGACTGTGCAGCACACACTTCCATATGTGCGCATGTACGCTCAGCCAAAGCGATTCTACAATGCAGTTTAGATCTGGCGAAAAGTGCATAATCGAAATGAAAATACCCGCTGTAAAAATTCCTTGGCGCTCCCACACTCGGCTGACTCTCGGTTGATAAGCACGCGGACCTCTTGGTAGCCAGTAGGCGATCAAACAGCGGAAATTGATGGTCAAGCTGGATATTCGCAAGACTGCAACTGCCGCTGGTATTAGCCAGTGCTCATCCTCTGGAACTCCCACATCTCTTATAGGAAATCATAGATCCTTCTCTTTTTGAGGACGCCATAACTTGCAATGTTCGGCATCGAATAAACTGAAATTTCGTGATAGTGAAATGAAACTGAGGATATCTATTATCCTGATCTACGTATCCCGCCATGCTATATGGGTCACAACTCAATCAGAAGCTCATAAATCCTGTCCAAGTTTCGTCTGAAAGCTCTTGCAATGGCACATAATGTGCCACGACATTTCACTGGTGTCGGTGAGCTAAAATGACTGTGCAGCACACACTTCCATATGTGCGCATGTACGCTCAGCCAAAGCGATTCTACAATGCAGTTTAGATCTGGCGAAAAGTGCATAATCGAAATGAAAATACCCGCTGTAAAAATTCCTTGGCGCTCCCACACTCGGCTGACTCTCGGTTGATAAGCACGCGGACCTCTTGGTAGAGGGCCGGTGTTTTGGCGAGAGCGTTCCAGTGCTTCGAAACTCGCGACACACCGTTCACGAGGTCGACCGGATGCATATATTTGAAAATGCACAACAATACCACCTCAGGAAGCGCCTTATAACCATAATACCGATTCACCTTAAATATAAATCAGGTTCCAGCATTGGGTGCCAGAGAGCAGGCACGAAATGCGCTTTGGCTATTCCCGCCATCAGATTAACCAGTTGTACCTATACAAAAAATAATCACTAATCCATTATAAAGCATTAAGATACCGTACCTTGACGCAGCGTATATCGCCTGTGCTGCTGGTCATACTTTTCACTAACGAACATATATGGCAAAATTGATGTAAAAAACTCGTAGCCCTCTAACCTCATGGGCTGCTAAAGCCGACTGCTCCGTAGGTACGTTAAGCCTTCGTCCATACGGGAACTGCCTTGGGTAACGGTTGTCGTATAACGGGTAGTCCATAAAGAGAGAGGTGAGACTCGCCCTAAACCTTTGCACAGTAATAAGCATATGTAGCCGTGTAGGTTGGCATCAGGTACAATCCGTCATTTACTCTCAATAATCTAAAACGGAAGCACCAGAAACTGAACTGCAGAACGGGTCTGAACCTCAAAGATACGACAATTCAGTGGGATACAATGAAAGCATAGAGCATTTTGGTTTATAAACCCGTTCTTGGTATCAAAAACGACTCTTCGATGAGTTCATCGCCCCAAATATTACTCACCTACCTCATCGCGACATTTCAGCTTTCGCCATAGGCAAGAACAGTACCAACAGTAACAACAGTAGTAGAAGTATGGAAATTTGAGACCCACCTTGCTAGCACGACTTTTCATCCGCCCTGTTTAGGAAGTAAATGCGAATATATGGTCCACGAATGAAGGAATACAAATACCTGTCACTGAACCTGTAACGTTTATCGATGCGTCCATATTTGCTCGGAAATGGAAGGGCACATTGCTGGGTTGTTTCTTGTTCCATTGAGGACTCACTAAATGTGATAAAATTTACCAGAGGTAATCAGACGACCTTATTTCGATTAATACAGATCACAACTATGTGGTCATTCGCTGGAATGGCATTCTCAGCGATCTCACAAAACAATTGTCTGCACCATACAGTCTTCGCATCAGATTACTGAAAATGCCAACTTAATGGCGGAAATAACGATTGTCCAGGTACGATCTGTTCACAAGTCTCGGCGCACACTTCCTGCCACTGTTGCTAAAAGATCAAACAAATGCTCTGTTTCGCTTTTCTACATAAAATGTTCGCATTTACGAGACTGATGGAAAAACTTAAAGGAAAAAACATTACGCACTTCGACGCACTGAGCGTGCACGGTTCTAGATAAAAAATCAATCCTAATGTAACCTGGACAGCGTAAGCAGTTTTAATAGAAAAGGAAGTAATAAGAAATAAATCGGCGGATTTATAAATGAAAGAGAGCTATACGGGTTGTTGCGTATAACAGAGACAGCCGGAAAACATAATTTTATGTTGTTTGGCTTTAAAACATTGCTTACTAGCGCTTGTGACACTCGAAAAGAGGGGTGTGATGCAGCTGTGCATCGTTGTATAGAGCACGAAATGCGAAATGCACCTTGGAACAATTTCTCTCGCAAACCCTCAAACGGTCCTCACTAAACCAATGCGTCTCCCGAATCGTGACTCCTCTTCATGCATCAAACACTTCTATGAACATAACTTGTGTGTTAGTCCCAGAAATTTCAAATTTTCGATCGAGTCCGTACCAAAAAAGAAACTTTCAAGAAAGCCTTATTTTTGCACCTTTTCACAAATTTCTACGCGATTCACCGAAATCTCGAAAATTTGTGCGACCGCGTCTCCACAAAGAAGGGAGGGAGGCGGGTGGGTACCTGCGTGTACTTTTATTAACGACAAATAATCCAGTAAAGGTATAACAATGAGGCTTTCCTCTCGTATATTCTCACCGTGCCACCGCTACACTTCGGGTATGCTCAAGCTTTCGTTACTGCGTTCTTAATAAGTGCTTTGGGAAGGGGATGGACAGCTAAAATATAAGACCACCCTTGCTTAATGAAATAAAACACGACGAATTGATTAAAAGAACTAGTAACATAAACAGTTTTGTGCAAAATCTGGAACCTGTGGAAGTTGTGTGAAAATGACGATGAGCGAACGGAGCGTTCACTGAAGCTGTGAAAAAAGGCTGTGATTCATGGCCGTTTGCAATACGATGAATCGCTTGCGTGATCTGCCAGCAGAGAGTGGCTGGGCGCAGTGGGCGTATGTACTGGCTGAAATGCACTTTTAGTACGCGCATTGGGTGGTTGCTAAGTGACGCAAACCTGAAGACAAGGGGGTGCAACGATTTGAAGAGAACGGTGGAGGAGTGCTTAAACAGCAATTTACCATATTAATTCTGTTAGAACCTCCTTGAGTTTATCGCATTTACGCTTGCGAGCGGAGGAGGGCTTCTCTTGAAAGAGGGGAAACAAAATTGCCTGTGCCAAAGCTGAATTAATTTCGTTTGACTGCCCATTTCCGCTCGATTGCCCGTTCCTGCTGGACTGTCATTCCTATTCGGTTGTGTCATTTCTGCTATTAATTCTTCCTGTCTCGACCACAGGGGTTGGGAGAGACGGAAGAAGGGAGGGAGGCGGGTGGGTACCTGCGTGTACTTTTATTAACGACAAATAATCCAGTAAAGGTATAACAATGAGGCTTTCCTCTCGTATATTCTCACCGTGCCACCGCTACACTTCGGGTATGCTCAAGCTTTCGTTACTGCGTTCTTAATAAGTGCTTTGGGAAGGGGATGGACAGCTAAAATATAAGACCACCCTTGCTTAATGAAATAAAACACGACGAATTGATTAAAAGAACTAGTAACATAAACAGTTTTGTGCAAAATCTGGAACCTGTGGAAGTTATGTGAAAATGACGATGAGCGAACGGAGCGTTCACTGAAGCTGTGAAAAAAGGCTGTGATTCATGGCCGTTTGCAATACGATGAATCGCTTGCGTGATCTGCCAGCAGAGAGTGGCTGGGCGCAGTGGGCGTATGTACTGGCTGAAATGCACTTTTAGTACGCGCATTGGGTGGTTGCTAAGTGACGCAAACCTGAAGACAAGGGGGTGCAACGATTTGAAGAGAACGGTGGAGGAGTGCTTAAACAGCAATTTACCATATTAATTCTGTTAGAACCTCCTTGAGTTTATCGCATTTACGCTTGCGAGCGGAGGAGGGCTTCTCTTGAAAGAGGGGAAACAAAATTGCCTGTGCCAAAGCTGAATTAATTTCGTTTGACTGCCCATTTCCGCTCGATTGCCCGTTCCTGCTGGACTGTCATTCCTATTCGGTTGTGTCATTTCTGCTATTAATTCTTCCTGTCTCGACCACAGTTGTTCAGCGCTTCCTTCAGAATTTCTTGATTTCGACGGGAGTGATTCATCGTTGGAAAAGGATGTGATAAACTTCAAAAAGGAAAAAAAAAGACCAGCTGTCCCCGTTCCAACAACTATGCGATATGCACAGGACACTGATGTCAGCTCATGGCAAAACGCGAGTGCGCTATCGATCAGCAAGCAGTTTTGCTTGATCGTGTAAGAAAAGTTGAAGAAAAAAATGGGTGACCTAACTTCTCCTGATCAGCAACTCTTGCTTGGCCGACTAAAAAGTAGAAACCTAAAAAACAATCAACTCAACGAAAATATACTTGCGGCCTTGAACGCAGCGACGCATGTGGAAGTAAGAAGATACGACGACTATTTGCACGTAAAAATCAGAAGATGGACACCAGAACGTTATCGACTACACTGGCCGGCTTACCGGTGCCATAGAAAATAGGAAGGGGTCACAGGTAAAATGCTGAAAAGAGCAAAAAAGTTTCGTTGCCTTGAAATCTTTACCATTATTTAGTACAACAATTTTGTAGTGGGAATTTATTGAGGAGCAGAAAGAAGTGAAAGTCAGGATTGTATTCAAGAACACAGGCAGCGAACATTATCTGCCTATCAGCCTCCTTCCCTTCGTTTCCAAACTCTTTAAGCAATGTGTACACCTACCAGATTTATCAAACAGTTGAGCTTTTTCTGCAGCACCGCCAGCATGCATTCCGTCCGAAATACACCATTAAAGCAGCGCATGCCGCATGCGAAGATTTGCTAACGGGGAATAAAAATTAACTTCGATTCTGTTCGCTATAAAATTGAAATTGCCAACGACGTCGTCTACTCTACGAGTATGTTGTGGGAAATGTGTGACCTGACCAAAATCCTCATCCGCCCCATTCCGCTAGAGAATCGTTTTTACTCCTTTGTACATGTAATTTTTTTTAAAAAAAAAAGGAAAAACCCCCCCATAATGGGTACCTGCGTGTACTTTTATTAACGACAAATAATCCAGTAAAGGTATAACAATGAGGCTTTCCTCTCGTATATTCTCACCGTGCCACCGCTACACTTCGGGTATGCTCAAGCTTTCGTTACTGCGTTCTTAATAAGTGCTTTGGGAAGGGGATGGACAGCTAAAATATAAGACCACCCTTGCTTAATGAAATAAAACACGACGAATTGATTAAAAGAACTAGTAACATAAACAGTTTTGTGCAAAATCTGGAACCTGTGGAAGTTGTGTGAAAATGACGATGAGCGAACGGAGCGTTCACTGAAGCTGTGAAAAAAGGCTGTGATTCATGGCCGTTTGCAATACGATGAATCGCTTGCGTGATCTGCCAGTAGAGAGTGGCTGGGCGCAGTGGGCGTATGTACTGGCTGAAATGCACTTTTAGTACGCGCATTGGGTGGTTGCTAAGTGACGCAAACCTGAAGACAAGGGGGTGCAACGATTTGAAGAGAACGGTGGAGGAGTGCTTAAACAGCAATTTACCATATTAATTCTGTTAGAACCTCCTTGAGTTTATCGCATTTACGCTTGCGAGCGGAGGAGGGCTTCTCTTGAAAGAGGGGAAACAAAATTGCCTGTGCCAAAGCTGAATTAATTTCGTTTGACTGCCCATTTCCGCTCGATTGCCCGTTCCTGCTGGACTGTCATTCCTATTCGGTTGTGTCATTTCTGCTATTAATTCTTCCTGTCTCGACCACAGTTGTTCAGCGCTTCCTTCAGAATTTCTTGATTTCGACGGGAGTGATTCATCGTTGGAAAAGGATGTGATAAACTTCAAAAAGGAAAAAAAAAGACCAGCTGTCCCCGTTCCAACAACTATGCGATATGCACAGGACACTGATGTCAGCTCATGGCAAAACGCGAGTGCGCTATCGATCAGCAAGCAGTTTTGCTTGATCGTGTAAGAAAAGTTGAAGAAAAAAATGGGTGACCTAACTTCTCCTGATCAGCAACTCTTGCTTGGCCGACTAAAAAGTAGAAACCTAAAAAACAATCAACTCAACGAAAATATACTTGCGGCCTTGAACGCAGCGACGCATGTGGAAGTAAGAAGATACGACGACTATTTGCACGTAAAAATCAGAAGATGGACACCAGAACGTTATCGACTACACTGGCCGGCTTACCGGTGCCATAGAAAATAGGAAGGGGTCACAGGTAAAATGCTGAAAAGAGCAAAAAAGTTTCGTTGCCTTGAAATCTTTACCATTATTTAGTACAACAATTTTGTAGTGGGAATTTATTGAGGAGCAGAAAGAAGTGAAAGTCAGGATTGTATTCAAGAACACAGGCAGCGAACATTATCTGCCTATCAGCCTCCTTCCCTTCGTTTCCAAACTCTTTAAGCAATGTGTACACCTACCAGATTTATCAAACAGTTGAGCTTTTTCTGCAGCACCGCCAGCATGCATTCCGTCCGAAATACACCATTAAAGCAGCGCATGCCGCATGCGAAGATTTGCTAACGGGGAATAAAAATTAACTTCGATTCTGTTCGCTATAAAATTGAAATTGCCAACGACGTCGTCTACTCTACGAGTATGTTGTGGGAAATGTGTGACCTGACCAAAATCCTCATCCGCCCCATTCCGCTAGAGAATCGTTTTTACTCCTTTGTACATGTAATTTTTTTTAAAAAAAAAAGGAATAATCCACCTCATAATAAATGTTGCCCTTAACTCAGTGTATGACCAGTTCATTCCGTCCTCCCTGCCAACTGAATACAGCAATGATTTGTAAAGATACTTTTCCGGAGATCTTCGAAGGTCGTTACTGAAGATGTTTGGAGATGTCGCAGAGATTCGCGGAGAAACTCGCATAGGCGCGAAAGCGGTTTTCGTTCCCCGCGATCGGGTGCCACCAATCAGCAGTGGGTCAGGCCAACCACGATTTCATCACATCCTACGACTTGACGACCTCAGGGTGACGTCATAGCCGGCTTAGCGAGTGTCTGCAGGCAGAGGTACAGGATGGTGGGACCGGTGTGGGCCTGTTCAACAGCATTGTTTGGCTTTCATTTGCCCGTTGTTTTCGTTGCAGTGCTTTGCTGTTGTTGGTGTTTTAGGTGGTCACTTGCGCCCATCATTATTTTGATACATCACTTTACTTCCTGTTGGTGCGCCTTTCTGGTTACAACCTGATATGCATATTATCGCCTTTGTTATAACGTTGCTCGCCCTTATGTTGCGTCGCGACTAGATTTAATTGCCTAAGTTTGAAGCCAGACAGGAGGCGAGCCCGCAATACCACGCGAAAGTCAGGATTGGGGCGAGAAGAACACTTGATTGCAATAATCGGCACGAGCAGACGACCCCGCGATCAGGCCCCCTGTTTTTTTTTGATAAAATTTATCGAGAAACCGGGCGGTCACCCGACATTCCTCTGGAACTGTTATTTTTCGACTGTTGCCGACATATATAATATATATATATATATATATATACATATACATATACATATATATAAATATGTATTCTGTGTCAGTTGATATTGGGTCCCTTTGTGTACGAGACAAAAGCAGGCGAGCAATCGAACGATCAGTCGAACAATCAGTTGAAAGGAATTACTCTAATTTTTCCTACATTCTCGGTAATCGGTGACCTTATGACATGTAACTAGCCTTGCACAATGCAGGAATTTTCTTCATTCCTACATACGCTTCATATCACTCACACTGACTGCACACCTTAAGAATGGAACTCTGTCTTAATTCTTGTTTCGACCAGCAGTCGCAGTTTTCATCTTACGCAGTTCCACACCGCTCTTTTGTGGGAATTATTCCAGTTACGTCCAATGAGTTTTTGCCGTCTACATACGTGTTATCTTAGTCACTCTATGCCTTACGGCCTAGCGGCATTCGGTTACTCTATGCCTTATGGCTTAGCTGCATTCAGGCGGCGTTGTAACCGCAAGGATCATTCCCGTATGAACATTCCCGGGTCCACTGATAATAGGTAGAAGAATAATTTTAAGCTAGCGAATCGTACGAGCAGCTGTTCATACAGTAAACGTTTAATAATCGAGGCGTTTCAGAATTAAAGTTACCGTGAAGTTACATTCCGATAATTATGAACATGTTATCTTATCTATTAGACCTCGGTAACTTCTATTTTATTATGTGAACGGATGGACTAAGTAAAAATTTTAAATGCAGTTTTATATTATTAGTTTTGGCTACAGTTTTACAAAACCGAATTACATGACTGGGAGCAAAGAAAATGTTTCATCGATCTAAATTCAAGATTGGTGGTTCTTTAGTTGATCGTTTTCATCCTTATTTGAGTCCCTTTGTAAGCTTTTATATTGTGTGGTTTTTCTACGTTCCCTATACGTTTCTACGAAAAACCTGCTTTCCGAAATGTGCGGTAATCTCTCTCGTCTCTTTGCTGCTGTCGCTTTCGAACGAGTGGATTATCTTCCAATCCAGATCAATAAAGGTGGACGTTAACTATGCTTTGTAAGCTTAGCGTGATTCAGTGAACACATACAAGACGGAAGATTTTCAAAAGCAAAACATTTATTGGCACCCGTGAAGAACATTGAATAGTGACCACTGCCAAAATCCGCCGCACGAATTTATCGAACAAGGAATTGAACAGCGAAAGAACGAACTCATACGGGTCGTAGCACATTATAGTAAAGAAACTCGTTAAGAACAGGAGTGGATGAAATAATAAGCATCATGCTATAGCTCACAGAAGCATTAATCGCAATGAACGCTAGAAATATCCCACAGAGGAAAGATCCACAGTAAGTACAGATGAAACCGCTTCTAATCTTCCCAGGACATAAGTAACAAATGGATGTTTAGAGGGTTCTAATAGCTGGATGGCCCATAGCAATGGCCTGTTCATTGAAACAGTCATCAATGAACTCCATCCCCTTCCATGCACTGCAATCTTTTGTTTCTAAATGAAGGTGAAGAACTTCTTTTCACGTTGGTGAGCTTTTCTAAACGTAAACGAGCGAGGAGCATAGGGTGGAGTTCAGTTAATTGGGAACATGAGTTTCAGAAGCAAGTTTTTCGGACAGCCTTTAAAAATCTAACCCACACCTCGTAGCTGCGTCGTAAACTTGTCCGTCTTAAGAGAACTCCACTGCGAGCAGGTTCTCATGAAACACATAAGCCAAAAGTCAAACATTTTCCTTGCAATATTTCTCAGTCAGAATGAAACGCTTTAAGAGACAACTCGTTGCACTGAAACCTCGAAAAACGTCAAGTTGGAAAATACGTTAAAAGGAGATGAAAATTAGAGTTCTATTCGGGCACTTCGTTAGCGAGTATTCGACGTTGCCTCTCCGCCTCAGCTGCTAGCTTCTCTTCTTCGGCTAATTTTTGTTGATGAGTACGACGTTCATGCATTTGCTCTTCCAGCTCATGCTTCAGAGTAACAGTCTGTTCTTCGTTCTGCAAAAGCGGCAACGTTTACATAATAGATGAAATTTGGCCAAAAATTATATAATAGATGAAATTTGGCTATAGACCACAACGAAAAGGCCGGGGAATTGTTTCCCATCAGTAAGCAGGTTAGAAGACGCACAATACATGCATATTCTTCCGCGGTTTAACACTGGGATCAGTCGAGGCCACTTTTTCGAGATTTGGGGAAATTACCCGTTCAAAACAACTGTCACTTTCGTCCCTTAAACCCCCTCACCTGTGAAGGTATAGGAAAACACTTTGTGTTTGAAAAGGGCTGGTTTATTCCTTTAAACGCCAGTTCTCTCTAGCTTTTCGACCAAAGCTTCGTTATGCACTACGAACTGTTTTGACAGCATCCCCACGCGTTGCTTTAGTCAACATTTGTACATTAAACATCAAAATCAATGATATCGTTCCACACAGGATTATAACTTGCAACGTACCGCCAGCAGCCGCTTATTACATTTAGTATCCGCACATAGCCCGCAATTACAGTTCTTTTTAAACGAGAGCAATCATCGCTGCCATTAGATCTCAGCAACCACTGTCGGTCACAATCAGCACATGTGTGTTTCACATCAGTTACCACCCCTCCCCTCCCCTCCACCGCGGCATCTGGCACGATTCGAACCTCGCCTTTAACCATATGCCAATCATCGAGTGTGACATACATGCCAAGCCACATTTCTTTGCGCTATCGGGGCTCACTTATACAGAAGAACAAAAAATTTTCAGCGAAATCATTGGCAGTGTTTTTGAACAATTTCACCCATTCATTAAATGCAAAGAAGACCATGGAAGGTCTCACTTCAGAATCTTAGAGACCAAAAAAATACGATCGTTTGAGCTCTGCGCAAATAGTATGGCGTTCAACAGTATTACTTCAAAATAGGATATATTAAAAGTAAAATGACAAACATTGCATTTTTATGTTGTTACCTACAACTGAACGTGTGCTTTCTAAAATCAAATTAACGTCGCTAAACAGTCAAGACTTACGTAACGGACTCCATACACTGATATCAAGCAGATACCGGTTGTCAGCATGACTAATTCTTTCTGCCACGTTTTCCGCGGTTAATATCGCAGTGGTCCCTGTCCTCTCCCATTTTCATTTGTGTGTACGCTCGGTTATGGCGACGAGTGTCAACAATGAACGATGAAATTGTGCGAAACGAGAAGTGTAAAGGCGAACAAAATGAGTCATTTCATACAGTCGGGGAACCGTTTCAGAAGTCGCTTCGTCATGGATTCCATTTCAACAGCATTATGTAGACAGATTCTGTTGTCATAAAACTTCACAGTTTAGCTTGACCGGACGAAAAACGAACGAAGTAAAATAAACGAACCAGTTCGAAAAAGTACTTCTCTTCTCGCGCAGCTTCTAGCTTGCCAAAAGCACCACCAGCTTCACGAATTGTACCGCCACTTCCTCCGCTCTAAAACTGAGAGAACAGAAATGCATCTTTTCGCCCAGTGCATGTAAATGTCCACTTCAACCCCCCCCTCCCCCTACTCCCTCTCGCCGCCGAATTTTTGAAGAATATTTCTGACTACCATCCTTGGACTGAGTCTTGTGGATGATAAATTTCCGAACGGATTTTGAGCCAAAAAAAACAAACTGAAGTGACCTGAAAATACCTTCACTGATGTGCAGGCGCTAAAGACACTAGAAATCTCACTTCTTGGACGTTTTTTCTGGAAACTTCTTCAAATTTCCAATTTTGCCTAATGTTCATCTATTTCCCGGCCACATCTCATTCTTCAAAAATCCAAAAGGTCGTCGCATGAAGGGATGACCAAGGGGCCCCGTATGTCACTCGTAGTTCTGACAGCTCGTTTGCATAACGACATGCCAGCTCGGTTGAAACCAAAACTGCCGTTCCAATATTCCACCTTGAAAATCTTTGGTTTTAAATTTCAGCACATGCCGAAAAACTGTCACTTTTCTGTAGGCGGCATTTTTTTCATACGAAAGAGCGGTACTTTTCTGGGGCAAAGAAACACTGCTAAGGCTACAACCTAAATATTAGAACATTAGAAAATAAATTCTCTTCTTACATCCCGATCGCTGGAAAAATTTGAAGCGGATAACGGTAAAAGGAAGGGTTATAGAATTCTCGGCAGATATATTCATTTACTCGTCCAACACGAGAGTAACGTTTATTGCTTGGTCTTGACGAAATTCCTTGGAAAAATATCTAAGATTTCGTGGCATATGTTGCTCCCACTTAGAAAATAACATTACAATTTCTTTCTCTTGCTCTGCCTAAAAAGACTCAGCTCGTTATATCATGCATGCTTCCAGTTTTTTCTTTTGCCATTTCTGAATACTTCTATTACAAAAGTACCATCTGCAAGCAGATGTGTATTGCAATCCTTTCCCCTGAAATCAGAAAGAAAAGTGCTTTTTGCATAGAAACATGTGATGTAGAAAAATCTCTGTCGTAGGGTGTGAAAATTTGTATGCGCATAGTGAAAAGCGAACAGGAAGCGTAAAAATTTACGTAGAAAGCGTTTACCTTTCCTTCACCACATCCTAGTTCACCGACGCTGATGGCAACTCGTCTGAAAAAAAAAACGATCACTGCAAGCGCTTGGCTCATTACCGTTAAAAATTCAACTAATTAAGCTATCAGTTAAGTCAATTTCAGCATGAATAGAGTGCCTGTCGCGACTACTCGCGAAGTTTGATTGAGTTTTCAGAAATTTGAATGACGAAAATATTGAGGTAAATAATTTTATAGCAAAGAAGCGTTACATTTGCATTCAAGGCACCGATAACAGTGACCCATGTCGATCAAACGGATTAGTCAATGGCTGTAAGGCGGAAGTCGGCAAATTAAATAATCATCGGGAACATGACTGGCTCTAAGAAGAAAGTCAGCCCACCAAGCCTATAAAAAGCGGAAAGCAGAAGGCCAAGAACTAGTCTTCTTTCAAAAGTTAAGAGGCAGCGTGGAATATTTGTTTTGGCTTGTTTTATCACTGGAGTTGTGTTGTTTTTGTTCCATGTAGGTCCTTGCCGTTTACTTGCTATGTGAAATGCTCTAGTTTCGCTTTCTCATCATGCACCAGAATATTGTACTACTTCTATCGAAGAAACTTTTGGTTGATAGAATTTGACTTGTTGTGCTTTGCTAAGATACGTAAAAGAGTTTACGAGTTTACGATTACAGCGTATTGATGTGCTATTCCTTCGAGTTTATGATTGTAAGATATTGATAGATTATTCCGCTGTGCTGAAATGTTCTTTGTGTTTTATTCGTTCGTAATGCGAGTGCGGCTACGTTGTTCGTTGCGCCTTACACACTAATAAAATGTAAGAGGTTTAATTACCCAATTTTGAGATTGGGTAAGGACCAACGCTTCGAAGAAGCGAGACGGAAGCAGTTGTTCGAGTAAAGAGAAGTGGTTCAAGAAAGAGTAAGGTGAAACGGTGCAAGAATTCGTCGACTCAAGCGGAGCAGCGACGATCGACGAGAAGCGAGTAGGCCAGTCAAGTCTCACGACTTTCAGTACTTATTGGCTACCGAGTGAGAGGAATTCCCCGACGGCAGTCAATACAGTGCTAGCTTTTAAGATATGATTAGCCCTTTAGTCCTAGGAGGTTTCAAGGATTTGATGTATCACTGAGCAGCTTTCCGAAAAGCCTACATCAGCACTTATGCAAGCCTTACACCGGGGACGTACGACCCGAAACCAAAAAGCTAAGCCTCTCAAAATGAATCGCACAGAACTCTACGTTTTCTCGTGTTCAACATGGTAATTGCCCGTACAGTCATGTCAGCTCGTCGCTGGCAGTGATCAATGGCAGTGATCAATTACATCACCCGTACAGTCATGTCAGCTCGTCGCTGACATGACTGTACGGGTGATGTAATTGATCACTGCCATTGATCACTGCCAGCGACGAGCTGACATGACTGTACGGGTGATGTAATTGATCACTGCCATTGATCACTGCCAGCGACGAGCTGACATGACTGTACGGGTGATGTAATTGATCACTGCCATTGATCACTGCCAGCGACGAGCTGACATGACTGTACGGGTGATGTAATTGATCACTGCCATTGATCACTGCCAGCGACGAGCTGACATGACTGTACGGGTGATGTAATTGATCACTGCCATTACGTCGTACCAGTGCTGCAACCATCGACCTTCATGGGCCATCTCTTTGTTGGATTTACTTTTTTCAGTTGCATAGTACTGGTAGTTAACACGCTGAGTGCGTAAAAGCCTCTCATAGGTCTGATGGTATTTAAAAAAGTCAACGCACACAGGCAGTGAAGATTTGATGTGCGATAATTTTTGCCTTTTTATAGGCGAGTCTTAAACGTTTTCGATGTAACACTCGATTCGACGATGTGATGTCACCTCAAAGGGGTATTGATCCAAAAAATTTTCAATGAACGCCTCAGATGAAACACAAACGTAAGGAAGAAAAAGAAGCGGATAAGAAATCCCATTTTAAGAAATCCTTATAGAACGTTCCCGTTGTCTGAAGGCAGAAAAACACTGCAAATTTAGCACAATAATTTCGCAGCAATGAAAACGAGTTGCTGCATATAAATAGTGATAATTAGAACTAATATTTCAAAAGTCTTATGCTTCAAATGGCATTCATATGGAAGAGACTAACGTCTTGCCTAAATACCCTACAATTGTTAGACTCCTTCTTTCACTGCAGTTTGAAACAAACGCCAAAAACTGTATACGGTTCGAGTAAAACATTAATGGTGACCATCTCAACGAAATAACATCAACATTGCTGAATGCCTTCCTCAAAGAGTTTCAGCGATATATCCGTTTAGCGTCATGCCAAAATTAACCACTGTTCACATGAAAAGTTTTGCTAGAACTCCACACCGACGAAGGTCAACCAGCCTAATGCAAATAATAGACACGGAAACACACGCTTGAAAATAACTTCACATTAACGGGTTCTGCCGCTTCACTGGGCACTTTGATACTGCACTCAGTATAATATGCCCAAGTAATTCTCATCAGAAATGTTTCGGGCGAACCTCCTAAAGCAACAGTGAGTGAAGGTTGCGCTAGAGGTCAAAAGTTCCGGCATTTCACAATTTGAATTTCTGCAGATAGCAAGTCATATGATGATGCTTAGTCGTAAACTATATGCTCACTAGAACATTTTAATGAATGAATATCAAGCATTGTAGTGCAAAGGCAACCAATTCAGTGGATACAGAATTTGACCTCTCAAAAAGAGTAGTTTCGTGTCGGAAAGTTTCAAAACGTACACCTATCAGAAGTTGGCAAACATCTAATAACTTTAACGAGTTGGCACCGTATTATGCGGGAGCGCCACCGCCTTACTGCCGTATGCATGAAGGGTACGAATAAACATAGATTTCTTGCAAAATTCGATGTTGAAATTTAAGAACTAAATTAAAATTTGAACTAACCGAATGGGGATAATACGCAGAAAGCGTGAAGTGGACATATTTAAAAGTGATTCTTTTGTCAGCTGATATATCGCAACCAAAGCAAGCCACAACAATGACGACAACGCAGCGCTGTGGACGCTGATCTGAACGAAACGATTGTAATCGCCGTAAAAAAAAGTATCAAATAGTGGTGCGGCCGCGGATGCAGAGACGAATTGACGACTAGGTAAAGGAAAACAGAACATGCGTCACTGGCTTTATTCATTTCGTGTACAGGTAGAATCAGCACGCCGATGAATGCTGAAATGAATATGCTTCGACCATTAAGAATTCATTTAAACGGTGAACACCTGAGAACAATGACAACGGCAGCAACCGTTTTATGCTGCGATGCACCTCTTCTCGTCGACATAAAAATATGAAATTCTGAATGAATAAGTGGGCATGTTCGCCACCGATCTGGCACGATATGCGCCTTAGTGGCTCATCCACAAGATCAACACCTTTAATAAAAATTCATTTCCCAAGTGAAATTACATTTCATCAAATTTTTAATTTCCTGCAAATGGAGTAATGGAAAATGCAATACGAGCACTCGCTGTAAGCGTGCAAATTTTTCGCACCTATAAACGTTAATAATTCTACAGGGTTTGATGGGATGAATCAATTTGAATTAACTAAAGATAGCCGTACACAGACAGAGATTATAAAAATTCATATGTCTAGTCAGTCGCAACTAGTGGATGGACAAATAAATTAAAACACGGACACAAATACAAACCCACAGCGAACTTTCGTAAGCGCAAAATCTGCTTGCCGCTGCGACATCTTAACCGAACAAGAGTGTGAACGCTAAGTAACCCTCCAAATTTAGTTGGATAACAACTGAATGCTCGAATGATCGTACGTATGCTTAATAATCAAACAAATTAACAAAAGACGCATATTTACACGGACGAATAACGGCAATTATTAATGTATAAGGGTTTGACTACTTCGGCTCTAAGCGTTATCCGAAATTACACGATACACTGCTAGTTTAAGTGGCATCGAAGTTGCGGAATAGATTCGAAATACTCAACGCTTAGTTGACGTTGAAATGCTTGCGCCTGAATCAAGACATTATCCAATTTCAGAGCATATTTTGCTCATTTTAATTGTATAAACTGGTCTAAAATCGAATCAAGCAGCTAATACTCACGAAATACAAAAATCTTCAGAATATATTCCAAAGTTCAAAAATATCTCGATTAATTAATTTAACTTTTAGTAAGAAATATACTGGCTCACCAATTCCGATCCCCTCGAGCCACTGGAGCTCCTTCGCCTCTACATCCCCTCCCCCTCCCCCACCCCCTTCGGAGTAGTAGATCGCTGTAACTGGTCTGAATGAAAACGCATTACTTTAAACTTGGAAACTACATGCAGAAATAAAATCCCATAAGCAATTTGATTTTTTAATTGTTCTTGGTGAATGTGACAATGCATCGATCACATCGGTGGAAGAGACAATGCATCGATACAAAAGAGCGGAGTTGACATATTTTTAAAGTAAACAAGATTTAGCGCGCGGAGAGTGAAGGCAGACAAAGAATTACAATAAAAGCGATAAACCCGGCGACAATAGTTTAAGGCAACATTCAACGTCACGAACCAGCCCATCGAAGCTCGTCAAACGAGATTCAACCTCGTTTCGCGAAAGCGAATAAAGTTGGCTACAAAACATTGAATGATTTTTTTAAATGGAAAAATGTTTTAAAATTGAGAGGCAATCTTGAGTTAGTCGGAAATGGAATGTTAAAAATAATTTACGCTGTTGTTCGCAATTTCCTGTTTCTCAAATTGTGTTCTTGTCGCTACTAATTAAGAGTTTTTAGTTATCTTCGACTCTTTCATCACTGAATAAGTCCATACTTCGCTAGAGCTGCAGAATCATACGCATATTCAATAATGATGGAAACCCAATTCAGATATGAGTTCAGCGCCCTACAACCAGCTCGGCAACCCTGAGAAAGGTAAATTTGTTACCCTTAAAGAGTTATAAGAAACTGCAATCATTATACAATCGATTAAGCCGCAGAAGAAAATAATCTTCAGCAAGTGCTCTACGTGAGCGCTCAATTTAGAAAGTTTCTCAATTTTCTTAGTTTGCGAACAGCCTATGAAACCGATTGTTTTGTTTTGGCGTATATTATGCCAATTTTTTCGAGGCACTGTTGCCTTTTATTTTATTTTTTTTTTTTTTGAGGGACGATCTGAAGCCAATCACTTTCCTACAGGGTCATTCTTCCAGCTGACATTTCCTTTTAGCAACCTTAGCTGAATAGTTGAAACAGCTTCAAGCAGGCATCCTGACAGTATTTTGCTAAACTAATGAATATTGCATACAAGATGTAACGAGATAGGGAACGGAAGAATTGTACTCGAGAGACGAGTTCTATTGAAAAAGTGCAGACATCTGTTTAACATCTATAGGTTTTTCGACATTAATTTTCAGCCAAAAGACAAATCACAGAAATCATTTTTACAATGTTCTTTTTCAACTAAAACAGAAATCATTGCGGTGCTGATTGAAAAAAATTTCCATACTGCCGCTACTACGGTTTATTTCGAAATTATTTTGATAAATATCTTAAATTTACCAACGGCTTTGCAAAGCAACGATTTTTGGCGTTCGATTACCTCGAATGGGTCTGCCTAGGAGCAATACCGTTCTAATGTCCGTCAGTTATGACATACTGTGCATCCACGAATATTTTTATTGTCGTCGATTAAGAGTGCCGGGGATGAATCATGGTAGAGTGCAAGTAGTGGATACGCATTTGAACTTATTGTATGGTATTTGATTTAAGGTATGAAGCATTGAGAAAATTATAGCACTGCTTTGCATAACGCTCCATGGAACAACTTCGATCCACAAAAAAAGAACAGCTAGTATTGAAAGAAAAATAGAGAAGCGCATCATGGGTTTAGCACGGATGAACTTTTTACAATTTTCACCATTAGACCAACCTGTTTCTCAATTTCAGAACGGTCGCTAACTAAGTATAATCATATTACGTCATCGAAGAATTAAAATGATATTAAGATTCACGTTTCTCTCCGACCTCAGTTGATCACTCAACAATGTAAGGACGATCGTGAATGCGCGCTATACCCAATAAATCCCATCGTGACTAAAACTTAAGTAGGTCGCCAGTTGAGAGAGAAGTTTATATCGTTTGGGAAGAACAGGTCTTCGAGAAGAACGAAAAAATGAAAATAATGCATGCTGGTACAGTCTAGTTGATCGGTTGGCCGGCCAACCATTTTGCTGGGCACAGCGCACAAGCAAAGACATTTCTATGGCCATCCGCGTGGAGAAATTGCGCGGTGCGCTTTCGCAAAGATCGAATAAAGAGGGGAGCTTTTCTCACTATTCTACCCACAGATATTCTTAGTAATGAATAACGATGAATGTTTTAAGCAAGTGGAAACGCGCACCGGGGAGGTCGAACGATAACCACTTTGTCAACCAACCCATATGGCCAGCCGGTTCCTTAAATTGCTCGCAAATGACGAAAATTTAGGTTTTCGCGCAAATCTTTCAATAAGGTTTCTTCTTTCTATGACCAAGCCGACGCAGTCTGACTGACTGAAAATGCAATCA
The DNA here is from genome assembly GCA_000803305.1 of Toxocara canis. NCBI lineage: Eukaryota > Metazoa > Nematoda > Chromadorea > Rhabditida > Toxocaridae > Toxocara > Toxocara canis. Next base: position 204,722 of record JPKZ01002765.1, on the reverse strand, counting down.
AATGTTCCTTCCATTCTAGAAGGTGATTCTTCTGTGTTATCCCTTCCAAATTCCATGGCCTTGGCTTCCTTTATTTCCGAGATGAAACTATAAGAGAGATGGACAAATAGGCGCGCATAGATATATACGAACATACACGATGCCCTCAAAGTGCACTTTTGTAGAATTTCTAAAAAAGGCATGAAAAACGCCCCACCACACGTATTCTATTGTATGCTTCATTCTGACGAAGGAATAAATAGATGAAGGAGAAACTTTTGAAAATATACAGCAGATGAGAATACGATCACGGTAGACGTATCGATTTTGCGCATTGCAGTGGAAGCAATCGATACGTCTGCCGCAACCCTGTAACTTACGAAGCATGTCATGGCGAAACTAATTTTGCATAGACCCGCAGAACATTGCAGAATTTTCGATAGAGACTGATGGACTGTTGAGCAGCCTTTGGATGGAAATGATTTGAAATTTTTACGAGCCTTCTAAATTCTTCAACTGACTTGTGCTTTATTTGTTAGCCTAACTGCCCTAATTTTCCAGCAAATTTCTTCTTAATCGCTCTGATATTCTAGATTTATGCTTGCATTATACCGAACGCTACTGAGAGAATCGAGGTATTACTAACAAATGCAGCAATCAAAATGGAGTAGACTATACCCACTCGCTTCGTGCTCATCCTGAAAGTAGAAATTCTCAGGTTGATAATCATACACGCGTAACATTAAATAAACGCGTCTTGAAGTTGAAGTGGTGCTCGGTGGGGCTCCGTTCTACTGTACTTACTTCCCGATACATTTCGGAATCACCACGGCTCTCGGACATAATCCCGTCGACCAAAGCTTTAAAAAAATTTGTTATGAATGAAGTGTTGAGATTATCTCATATCCAGACTGGCTAGCAACATTTGCATGCACGCATACGAACATAAACGATGTCGTCGTAATGCACCTTGCAAATTTATAAAAACGTATGAAAAACGCTGCGCCACACGTTCAAAGATCCAACGATCGTTTTTTTTCTTTTTGCAAAGCGCATTACGACGACATCGTCTATGTTCGTATGCGTGCATGCAAATGTTGCTAGCCAGTCTGGATATGAGATAATCTCAACACTTCATTCATAACAAATTTTTTTAAAGCTTTGGTCGACGGGATTATGTCCGAGAGCCGTGGTGATTCCGAAATGTATCGGGAAGTAAGTACAGTAGAACGGAGCCCCACCGAGCACCACTTCAACTTCAAGACGCGTTTATTTAATGTTACGCGTGTATGATTATCAACCTGATAATTTCTACTTTCACGCTGAGCACGAAGCGAGTGGGTATAGTCTACTCCATTTTGATTGCTGCATTTGTTAGTAATACCTCGATTCTCTCAGTAGCGTTCGGTATAATGCAAGCATAAATCTAGAATATCAGAGCGATTAAGAAGAAATTTGCTGGAAAATTAGGGCAGTTAGGCTAACAAATAAAGCACAAGTCAGTTGAAGAATTTAGAAGGCTCGTAAAAATTTCAAATCATTTCCATCCAAAGGCTGCTCAACAGTCCATCAGTCTCTATCGAAAATTCTGCAATGTTCTGCGGGTCTATGCAAAATTAGTTTCGCCATGACATGCTTCGTAAGTTACAGGGTTGCGGCAGACGTATCGATTGCTTCCACTGCAATGCGCAAAATCGATACGTCTACCATGATCGTATTCTCTTCTGCTATATATTTTCAAAAGTTTCTCCTTCATCTATTTATTCCTTGGTCAGAATGAAGCATACAATAGAATACGTGTGGTGGGGCGTTTTCCATCCTTTTTTAGGAATTTACAAAAGTGCACTTTGAGGGCATCGCGAAAAACTCTTAAAAATATACAGCAGAATGGAAAACGATTTTAGTAGACGTATGTATCGATCGCATTCGTTGCAATATCTGCGCACATTTAAACGACTTTTCAAAAACATTCGGCAGTAAGAGATTTGCGACTCGTTCGTGAGAGGCGAGCTTCAAAAATACTTGATTTCAAGTTCATAAACGAATCTTTTTCATTACTGACTGATTCAAGAATTCCGTGAACGGCATTCCTCTAGGAAATAGGACAAAAGAATACATATGTACAGCATGACTGACAGGTAATGCGGATAAGAAGTGAACAAATTAGAAACAAATTATCGCTAACAGAATCCAAAAGTATAGTAACGTCCACAAGGACGACGAGAACGAGATGACAAAAAATGTGAATGCTGTTTCGTATGAGACGCCTGACTTATATAGCGAATGACCAGTGTCTCTCCACCAGACGTTCGTCGATTAGTTGCTGGGAGTAGCGTTGATCTTCTTAAAGAACATCGTTGGGCTTGCTTTTTTATTACCATCAACACACGCTGGCAACTTCTACTGTGAAATCATCAATTTCTCACCGTGTTGATCTCCTGCTTGTCGATGGAGCTGAGCAGTTACCTCGCATCAAGGAGGGATGTGGGAGCGAAAGAGGAGGAAGATCAAAGAGGGCGGAGTCGGCTGCTGAAGGTGGAGGGATGTGGGAGCGAAAGAGGAGGATCAAAGAGGATGGAGTCGGCTGCTGTTCAAACCTATTTCGTCATATGGAATCGTAAAACTTTGAAAATTGATGTCAATCTACCTGCATATGTTGAGCGTACGACACTTCAAAACTCGCTTTACTTCTTTCAACAACATCAGAATGGATGCCGCAGCGGAGCGCTAAAGTGGTGAGGATATATGTATATATAGCAAAAAGAACAATCAGAGAAACCTATTTGCCCAATGAACCATCTATTCATGGATAAAATGAATTCAAAAATGGCTCTCCTGTGCGAGGTTCCTGGCCAACAAGCTTACATCAAAAAGCCGCCAAGGTTCAAACAAGGAACCATGAAATTTGCTGCCTGTATGATAAAGCAGCAGCAGGGGAGTCTTCAAATTATCAGCGTGTCTCAACAGCGGCAGACGATGTTTCAGAAGACCACTCGCATGAAATGGGAAATTTTGATAAAACATTGTTTGTCAGAATTATGGCACTCAGTCTCTTTCAGACGCAACTTCCTCGTGGTTCAAAACTTATTAAACTGGGGTTCATGATCTGAATAATGGTTGCAAACCCTCGACAAGACTTCTGCGGTCGAATGATTATCGAACGACTTGAACAGTTAGAAACAGGTTGACTTGAAAGTCGCAGAGGAAAGGCGGACAAAGAGATACCAGTATTAAAAAGCGACAGTCTATCAGAGGGAAGGATTTGGAGGGATGGGAATTTCCACTCATCCGAGTGCTTGGCGAGAATAATGCAGCACAGTAAATTAAAAATCGCTGTTGATTTTATAAGGAAAGGTCCCAGTTTTCCTGTTTCCAACTGTTGTACTTTTTAATAAAAGCTAAGAATCGTTATCAATCTGATCAGCAGAAGCCTCAGATCTTACGAGATGGGATTTCAGCCAAGGCCGAAATCTTTGGAACCATTTACGATTTTGACAGATCTGGACAGAGGGAATATATGGTTATGAAGGTCATGCGACCTTGGCTGCCGCAAAATTTCTGATTTCGTATCGACTTACAGTTCAGCTCAAGCGGCATTTTCAGAAAGGAGAACCTGAATGGTGTAGTGGCGACACCAATAACTATTTCTCACATCATACAGCTGAGTTACCGAGATAAGTCTGATTATCCAAATGTGTTTTGAGCAAATCATTAAGTCTTCCTTTCTTAGTTGACATATCAAAGTATGAAAAACTGTCGTTCAACAACTCTGCAAAATATATCCCGATACCTAAAAATTTCCACCCACAATGAATGTTTTGCTCGTTTGCCGCAGAGCGACCTTCCTCATAACTGCCATATTAGCAGTGCTCATATGCAATTGTTTGTTTGATGATGATATTGTATGAAAATATTCATCGCGTTTTCTTCGTTTCATTTTTGTCACACGTAAAAAAAGCAGGTTCAGAAGTTCAAAAGGTGAGTAAAAGTTGGTCGCATTCTTGAACGGGCACCAACAGAAACAAATGGTAGCACAGCGAAGTGATTCCCATTCGAGAATGCTCAAAGAAAAACTTTGCGAGCGACTCTACAAGTTGAAATTATCGCACCGACGGCTTACAGTGATGCGAATGGCACAAAACGTTGATGTGCGCGAATTGATAACCATACAACCACAGGGCCAGTAGTTTTTTGAACGAATGGAGGAAACTGAAAGAGGAAAAGCATTTGCCGAAACAAATGTTTGCAGACAAGAAGACACTTTTGAGAAATGCAACATGAAACGACCGAAAGACAACTGTGCTCTGAGATGACGAGAGCCATCATTAGAATGCATCGGACTCATTGAAGACAGCTTTGAAGTGTTAAATGCATTGTGAACAGTACGAATGGGCATATGTGAAAAGGAACAATCTTCCAAATTGCAACGTCACTCATAATAGCCTTATCTAAAAAGGATACAAACCGTCCACGAAGTGATTGTCGAACTCGCTCGCAAGAGTCCCGAGCATGCTTTTGTGCTTTTTGAGTGCACAATGCCCATTTGTGCACGGAAAATGAAATGCATTTGCCCTCATCGATTACATGATTATTGCCCATTTTGGCACATTTTAATGCTGCATTCCGTAAAGATGTGTGTGTATGTTCTTTTTTCGAAATGTACTCGGTCCTCTCTCCTTCCTTCAGTCTTCCGAGAGGCGAAACGCGACGGCCACTAGCGGTTTACATGAAGCGATTACTGCATTCGCAATCCCAAGAGATATTATGTATCTCTCCAATCCCAAGAGAGATACATCAGTAGCCATCAAATTCATAGCTCCACTCATTCTCTAATAACCTGCTTTTATCTAAAACCAATTTCAAACGTTATATTCTCGAAAACTGCTCAGAACAAGTGTTAACGTTGATCCCTTAACTGCAAACCTACAACGCGGCAAGAACCGGTAGAAAATTCGGGCAATTTCTGACAATTTTGAAATTTATTTGCACTCATTAGATCGAAGCATGTTGTTAGTACGAGTAAGAGCTTAATGAAACGAAAAACACCACTGTACCTTAAAAAGTTGTTGATAATTACATGTCCTGCCGAATAGGGTACACTCACCTACAATAACAGAAGGCTGTTCAACAGTATAACAGTCATTAATTATCTTATGAATTTTTTTAGCAGCATTGCATTCACAGTGTAATCGTTTTTTTATACTCTGACATTGACGAAAACTGAACTCACTGTCGCGTAAAAAGTCAACAGCAACCAGCTCGTAGTCGGAACCGGAATTAGGTGTTTCAACGTTTATGTACAATATGATTTTTCGCTAACATCGCCTTATTCTCATGTTCCGCAAAATTCATTTCAATTGTTTGGTAAGCTCTTTTATGATTATTCAGTCCAAAGTTTTAGACAAAATTACAACGTCAGAAGAATGAGATTTATAGCGCGCATGGGACTGCAAGTTTTAGTGAGCAACTGAACGAACGACGATGTAAACAGGTGGGGATGTTTGCCACGAAGCGTGCACGATATTCGTCTTGGAGATTCGGCTCATTACATAAGTCGATTTCATAAACTGTGCACTGATGGCCGATTTATATTTTATCTGGCACGGCCACTTGCACAGATTTCTTATGAAATGAAAAGTCTGATTTTGTGAAAATCGTTGTTGGATGGTGGAGCTTGGCAAGTGGTGGCAGCAATTTCGGACGATTGATCTTAATCCAGTCTTTCACGCTTAGCACGGTGACTTCGGCTCCAGTGTCGAGGCTCATTTGGATTACGACGCCATTGATCTCGACTATCTGGTAAACGAGATTGACCGGCGCGACGTCTGTACCAATAGATGCAATAACGACGATGTTATTCGTGGTTATGCGCTTCTTCGTCGGATTTCGCTTTTCTTCTAGGCGAAATTCTTGCAGTAGCCCTTCTCGTGACCGACGAGTTTGCAATCGTTGCACGTTCTGTTGACGAAGTAGCACTCTTTCGCCCGATGCCATGGTCCATACAGAAAACAGGGCGAAGGCGGGTCATACTGTTCTTCTTGGTAGTGACCGCACTCACTTCTGTCTGGAAAAGTGACGGTGGACTCCCCAGCAGTTTCGCGTCTTGTCTGAAATTCAGGAACTGCTGGATTTCGAGACTGAGCTTCTTGAGCGTTGTTTGTGGGTTGTCCTGCATTTTTGTAGAGCTCGGGTGCGGGGGGGGGGGGGGGGTGTGGAGGTCAGAAGAAATCCATACTAAGCACTTCATCTGTTCGTGAGTGATGGCGTTGAACTCTGCCATTTCATGTCGTCGATTGACCATTCCAGTACAGTCACTGAGAGACTCGCCATTGCGCTGGGTTCTGAGCCAGGTGTAGCGACGGGCAAACAATGGCGTGTTATGTCCGAACAGCTCTTTAAGCGTTTTTGACTGTGTCGTTGTAGCACAGTTCGCAAGCCCTTTTCGGTAGGATATGGTTGGTGAAGCAAACAGAAGAGGCTGCGTCCAGCTTCGAGACGATGATGCGGGCCCTCGCGATAATCCGCTCATAATTTGCTATGCGGGCGGTGTGAGGAGACATAATCGTCCTCTGCACATCGCACAGTTGTTGAAGCTGAGACTGCTGTTTTTTTGCTTTCTGGGTTCGTCTTCATCCTTTTACGACGAT
>JPKZ01002765.1:162002-174311 GCA_000803305.1 Toxocara canis | reverse complement strand
CTCCAAAAAGATACTTTTTGCACTGTCCGCCCCATCCCATCCAACTCGCATCCTCGCGGGAATTTTATGACTACGAAGAAGTCGTGTCATAGCAATCTTACTGTCTCAGAAATAGGTCAAACTGTTAGCCTAATGCCTACTCGAAGTCAAAGCTTCAGAACAACTCCAAAAAACTGAGTATAGTAAAAGATGCAAAACAAGAAATTTATAAAACTTAGAATGCGAATCAGTTCCAGCGATTTACAATCGCAGTTTCCAAATTGGTCATATCAGCGATGCGACGACATCAATTTTTAAGCGAAGAAAACGAAAAGTGAACGAAACGGTGAGATCACTAACCTCGAGTTCTTGGGGAAGGAGCGTACCCTCTTTTGCCTTTTTAACAAATGCTCGGATCTCTTGGCTGATCGTCGACAATCCCTGAAAAATTCGCATTGTTATTATCGACGAATTTATCCCTCTTTTTCACACCCTCTTGCTCGCTCTCCTCAAAAGCTGCCTTACTCGCAAGCAGGTCATAGGAAAGCATCCATACTAGCTTATTGGCCTCGAATACTCGATATGCTGATTAAAGCTTGAGATGCTTCGAGTTCAATTTCACTTTAGACAATCATTAAACAGTACAAAGCAATGGACCATAAAGTGCAAAAAAAAAATTTCAGAAAGGCGATATTCGAAAAAAAAAACAGTTCAAAACACATTTGATACGCTGAAAATCTGGGCTTGGTGTAATTGCCAAAAAATCTCTGTAACACAGGCTAAAAAAATCGAGCACATCAGCGGTTCTAGCACGCGAGGATTTTCCAGTGAACAAAGGACAGCGACAATGAGACCTTGATATGGGCATCGTAAACGACGGGAGCAACAGTCATGCCAGATTCGGTGGTGATATCCAAGCAAATATCGACGTTGTTGTTTTGCCTCACAAAAGTGTCCATGAAGAAACTGTTCGCTTCAGGAACACGCAGACACGCCAGCGCCGCCGCCTTCATGAAGAGCGCGTTCAGCGAGATCTTCGATGGCTGCTCCTCACCCTTCGCCTTCTCCAACATTTTATTCAACTTCTCTCGCACCCTAAACAGTGAGAACTATTAATTCGTATCCCTCAATTTTATAATGCGTAGCGCCTCGGGACGTCACCTGAGACTAAACGACATGCAACGGCATCAAATCCGTTCCTCATCATACATCGGTACCAGCCTTTCTTCTTATACGAAGCGGGAGTATCACATTTGTTGCACACAAATTCCAAGAATACAGCAGCCAGAGATCGAGTAAATAAGGGAAAACAATGTCTGCCACTCTAAATGAAAGGCTGAAAAGTGAGATGGACGTGCAAACACAGTCCCATCGAGAAAAAAAAAAGAAAAACGAAATAGCATAGGGACAACGATTTTCCCTTATCTTTCAAACTTAATTATTACATCTTATCTATTTATAAAGCCAATCCAAAAAAAAACTCCGGCAGCAGCGTCCCTCTATTCTTATGAGCACAGTGCTGAGAACACGGAAAACAATATCAGTTATTCACACGGTGCGTCAGCGCACGTCATGTCGTTTGATACAAGCAGTCAAAAACATATTTAAGGTTCTCAGACGACTGACCGACCGTCAATGCATTCATATCATTCACATTTTCATCCAATCAACTGACCGCACGAGTTTGCAGTTTGAAATTTCATTCCTGAAACGAAATGGGGGAAAAAAGGGGGCCACTCCAATTTTGGGGATTTCAAATTGCTGTTACAAATATTCCATTAATGAAAGAATATTTTCCGGACTCGAATTGAATCGAGCGATGTTACACAGGCCAGAAAATGTCGAATGAACGCATAGAAACCTTCGCCTCATCAAATTCCGAATTTTGCTGTAATTTCAGCTCGGGACCGTTGACGGTTGGATGCGATGGGGTGGAGAGGTGGCTGCGACATCCGACAAACAGAAAAGTTCATGAAGCATTAAGTCGTGCAAGAACAAGCTTCTGCGTTCAATGGCAGTTTAAAGCAGCCCTATTTAACATGCAATCACAAACAAAGTGAAGTAAACATGTAAATAATCAAGGATGGTGTTAGGTGCGCGCACGCACTTTGTCATGACTATTCAGTAATTCGCGGACCTCAATTCTTAGGCTTGCATATCCCCTGCCAAACCACGCCACATTATGCAACACCGACTATATTAGGAGCGCTTCTTGGTGCAACTGTGGTTGTTCTACTGTGCGGTTAATCTTCATCAAGAGACGTCTCTCTTCATCAACTTCGCCTCGCCTCATCAACCGACACAGCAGTGGCGATCAGGGAATACAACGGACGGAACGAATGGCTGAAGTACGTAAGCAATCCTGACAACTAGTCCGACAAATCTAACCAATCGATTCCGTATCAACATAGGTTCATAAACCTCATAAGCTATTCGCACACCTCGCCAACATTGTCAGCACAAGGTGGGACCAGTTCGCGTCCTCTACTTTCTTTCTAACTTCCTTCCGGGAGACTTTCTCCTTCTTTCTGTTTCCGCGGCAAAACCGTGAACAATTAATCATATAAGAACTTTACGCTTACTTCATAATTTCGTCCAGGAAAATCAGCGAAGATAGGTAGTAGTGCGGGACCGCGATCTTGCTGTCAATGACACGCTTAGCCATTGCCGCACGCTCCTCCGAGAGCGGAATATCGATGAATCCACCTTCAGGTACTGGTTTAGACACCGGGCCAGCCATTGTTGCTGCCAATCCAACATGAGCTGGCGCTCCCACACCGGCGGGTGCCGCCAGCACATCTGCGGCTAGGATACGGCCTCCTGGACCAGTGCCAGCAACTGCCTTTAATTTGTAACTGACGATTATGTTCAGGATAAATGAGCACGAAGCCTCGAAAATACCACTCCCCTCTCCTCGTCTATTTAGTGCATCACTATTCATGAAGCGAAGGGTATTTAAAAAGGCTGGAGAGCATATAGGAAACAATGGCCAATCACTTTTTTCAGAACGACACTGGCATTTGTGTATTCACTCGGCTCGAATGATGCTGAGAAGTACAAGGCCCAGACACATTATCTAAAGTGGCTATAAATTCATCGAGATGATTCGTCTCGAAGTGGCCACTCACTTCAACTTCCAATTCTCGACAACATTAAACGCTTGGCACTCAGGCAGGCTCCCAAACGAGTTCGAACTTTTCAGACAACGAAAGCTAACGTTAGAATCTCACCAAAATTTTGAACTGCCACAGCACACCATTGCGACTGCAGAATTACATAGGTCTACTTTCCTACCGACTTTCCTTCCTCCCTCCTCACCCTCCTTTCCCTTCCCTCTCTCTCAACAAATAAAGGTTTGCCAGACCTTCACGTTCGCTTTCAATTATTACATTTTTCATTCCTTAGTTGCCAAGAACATTCACAATAAACCAATGTATTCTATTACTCAATCAAATTCGATGAAAAAAGCTGTGTGCTCGATGCAAATTAATCCCCACCGAGGATATGCTTAGCAACGAGCGGTCAGAATATAAGAAACTGCAGCAGATAAAAACCTAGGGAAAACATAATGGATAATTAAGGGAATTCAAGTGCTATCGAGTGCAACTCCGGTAGACGAAAAAGAACTGACTGACCAACCTAACGAAATACCACGGTATACCGAACCACCACATGCAACATTTCCACGAATTACACAGTTCACTTCATAGCTGTATAGGAGAAATGGGTGGTGGAAGGGTGGGGGGAGCGAAGGCGGAAAGAAGAGAGCGAAGTTTATTCAAGGTCGTGTCGAATAGGAGGCCGGCCACCTCATAGTATCACTGAAGAAGATGCGATAGCAACGAAGAGCACAGTTTAGTCATGTTAAAAAAAGGCAATATTCGAGGGATGAGGCTTTATCAAGATTTTTTTTTGACGGCTACGCGCCAAAGCGATAAAGTCTGAATAATTACTATCAATTTCCGCAATCAATGCCTGATGATAAGCTAATAAACTTACTGCGAGATTAACGCCTTTCTCAGCAGCAAGTCGTCTGGCATAGGGTGTAGCATTGACTCGGCCTCCAGCAGCAGCTTGAGGTGCCACCGGAGCAACAGGTGCTGGAGCAGCAGGCGCCGCTGCCGGTTTTGGAGGAGCTGGAGCTGCGGCTGGTTTTGGAGGAGGTGGTGGTGGAGGTGCAGCAGCTGCCGGAGGTGGTGGAGGAGCTGCAGCCTTTGCTGCTGGAGCACCACCTGCTGCTGGTGCGGTGTAGTTCTTGAATGCCGCAACGTCATCCTTGTTCGATACTATGATACACAGCAACTGCAATGTGATGGTGAAACGCTAATATTCCTCAACTCTCTGCCCCATTTGAACAATCAGCTACCCGTGTCAAACGTCTATACATGAGGCTATCGGTTTTCGAAATTCCAGCTAGCCAAACAAGTTGTATAGAAACATAGAAAGAGAGCGAGAAAAATTCTAAGAGATTCACCTTTGGTGGTGAAAAGACTCCTACTTCACTCACTGACTCACGCGGAAGACTTTCTTCTTATAGTAGAAATTTCTTCGCCAAACGAGCCTAACATATTCACAATTTACAACGAACAAATAAAGAAACACATAAATAGGCATAAACAACAGCCATTCGGGAAAATAATAGTCCTGACTGTAAAATAATCAACATTATGAATGGGCGATAAAAACAAGTAACAATCACCCGTAGAAATATAAATAATCTTAAGCACTAGGCATGCGGAACCGTTTGTGCATGCATGAGCAAAAGAAAAAATGCAAACGACTGGTAACCTTTATCAACCCACCACACCTTCCCCTTCCTAGACCATTATTCCCCGCCGCCATCGTTTCCCTACTAGACTTTCACAGAATCCTGCAGTCCAGTCAATGCGTTGACATTGTAACCCGACAACAAAATCTCACTCCTTGTTTGTTTTTTTAAATTAAAACATACCAAATAACGCCCTTCCAAAACCCTACGGTACCGTACCAGTCGCAGAGGCCAATACCTTCAGACTGGTGACCCTCGATCTATATCCAAACTTTCTCTCAACTAGCTTAAACTAATCAACTCACGTGAAGCCCTGACTAATAGCAAAGAGAGAAAAAAAAAAGAAAAAACGAAGAATTAAAACCACACCTTGCCAATGGGTACTTCTTTGGTTCCCTCAGGAATGAGAATTTTAGCCAAGAAGCCCTCCTCCGGTGTCTCAAAGCCCATAGTGGCCTTGTCGGTTTCGATCTCGCATAACACGTCACCCTCTGCCAACTCGTCACCCTCCTTCTTTTGCCAAGAAACAATGTTACCCTTCTCCATAGTCGGAGAGAGGGCCGGAAGAGGAATCTCCTTGTGTTCTGGGAAATCTGAAAAGAAAGATATTTAGAAATGTGAAGCCACATTACGGCCACAAACATGGCAATTGTGTTCCACATATAAAAACATATTCATTCAAACGATCTCGAACTGAAAGGCATCCAAACTTCTTACAGCTCTCAGAAGATTCTCGGAGCTGAGTACTTTTTTTATGCTTCGCGGTCTATGAATGCGCATTCTGATTTAAAGAAGAACCAAAGTGTTAATCAATTGAGCAGGACGCTTTCAAGCGGTCCCTTACTTCTCTATTTTTACAAAAGAGTTTTAAAGTCATTTTATGCACAGCAAAAACAAACTATGGACAAGCTGCACTAAAGGAAACGTGAAAGCATTCCTCCCAGCCTATGGAATCACTTCGAATAAAATGTCGAGATGACATTCGTCATGAGATCTCAAAGGGGCACTCCATCTTTCACGGGACGCTGAGGTTAATGCGATTTACTTGCAAGTGATGAAAATAAGCGATGAATAAAAGCAACAGTAATAAACTACAACTGACAACAACACCAGTAACGACACCAGCTGATAACAATGAACCATAACTGTAAATTGTAAATGTCAAAGATGGCAAGCACCGTTAATCTGCTATACACGCCTTTCGGCGCCGTTGTAAAATAGCCTAGCATTGAAAAAGAAAGTGTTCGCTGATATGCAAAAAAATGATTCGTTGAGACGTGACGTCAACCCATCATAATTCTATCATCATGGCTCGTCGTGTAGTGTTTCTAATGAAAACAACTATCACTGCACGAGAACGTGGCGAACATATCATCAGCATGGTGAATTATAGAAGTAACATAGGCTTCTATGAAACGACTAACCTCCAGCGGAAGCAGCACCAGCGGCTTCCGCAGCGGCTGGCTCGGCTGCTGCAGGCGCAGCGGCAGCTGGTGCCGCGCCAGCGCCATCATCGCTGTAGTTGGCGAATGCAGCCACATCATCCTTGTTTGATACAATTATGCACAACAACTGCAACTTACGAAATATTAAAACGGCTTTGCAGTGAATGCAATGAAAATGCCCTTCCAACCGGAATTTCATTCTTTCGTTTTTGCTCAAACCTTCTTTCCAGCCATTTGGCCATTAACCTCGGGGTCACAGCGAGAATGAAACGAGTATGCAATAAAGTTGAAATGGATAAAATTACTCAAGCTAGGGTAACTGCGCTTTTATTTATTGTGGAAAAAATCCATGCACACCGATGACATATGCAAACAGCAAAGAAAAGTAGTGGGATGGAGCAAGGAACACAATAAAGTGCCAGATATTGCTTTAACAAAACTCACAAACGGTCACAAATCGAAAAAAGAGAAAGGTGGGGAAGGTCTGAGAATTGGCTGATTCGTGTTTCTGCTTTGCATAGCAGCCCATACCAGCAACCCAATAAGATGTGACTCACTTTCATTCTGCCTGAACAGATATGCACGCCCAAATTTAACCCGTGCTATTTTCCATCCTTCAGAAAAAAAAAGATGTAGAACAGTGAGGTACGACAATGCGTAATTACTATCGGTCACTAGAACTTTGACTAAGCCAACCTCACGTCCACGACGTTACTCTCAAGGAATTCAACAAACTGAAAGAACCTTTCCGATGGGGACATCCTTAGTTCCTTCGGAGATAAGAATTTTGGCGAGGAATCCCTCCTCGGGGGTTTCGAAGCCCATAGTGGCTTTATCGGTTTCGATTTCGCACAATAGATCACCCTCAGCCAACTCGTCACCCTCCTTCTTTTGCCATGATACGATGTTACCCTTCTCCATAGTCGGTGACAGCGCCGGCAGTGGAATCTTCTTGTGTTCGGGCAGATCTGAAAGAAGCTTCACGAGAATACTTGTAATAAGTGAATCATCTATCTACACTAGTGCTGCATAGGATTCCTAATGCCCAAGTTCCAATGAATTTTGTCTGGTTTGTGTTCCGGTTTCGGAATCATGTAAATATGAGCCATGCATTGCCAAAATTCCGTTTTCGGAAACCCAAATTTATGAAATTTTGAGAAACCCTTCGGGTGCAACCTTGGTAGAAGCATTCTACTATTTTTTTTTACTTTGTTCTACATAGAAGCATTCTACTAACACTACATTCTACCACCTTTCTATTTTTAGTTACCAGTTCTTCCTCTTTCTTAATCACCTCAATAAAGCACTCTGTGCTCATTCAGAAATTCCCAGAACCGTTGGAAAAACGGAATCAACAAGAAATGCAAAATTGCCAGCCAAAAAACATCACGACCCTGGTAGGGTCAATATGATACATCTTGTGAAACAGTTAAAAAAGAATCAAGATAAACGCGACCAAATGCTTCGACGAACCAAACATAATGCTATAAAAGCTAAAGCCTGGGCTAGTGCAGTTTGCAGAAAATGGCTCAAAAATTTCCGCACGTTCGAAGGATGACGAAACCTCTAGAAAACGACAGCCTTCCCATAAGCGATTCAAAGGTTGCTTGCCCAGAAGATGAAGTGAGGGCTTATTATTTTCGATTACACCTAAGAGCACTGAAAAGTACTTAATTTCGATATTTGACAGTATTTTTAACGTTCGAAGAATGAATAAATAAATCATCACTCAATGACCATTCCAGTGAGTACCTGGGCTGTAGAAGCGAACACTCGCCTTCAGCGGCTGGCGGCTGTATTTCAATTCGCCCATGATCTTAGGTGCTCCTCCAAAAAGAGGCGAAAGACGTGATGTCGATGCAGCGCGACTAAAGCGTAAAACATCCTACGGCTGTAGGTAGTCGACCAAATAAGGTGCGTAACAAACGAATAAGACATCAAAGTACGAAGAAATGTGTGGTGAAAGATGAGCAAAAAAGTCGTACGCGCCCTACGTACATAACGATGTACGCCTCATTTACTAATCTGATACGGCTCGCATTCAAAAAGTACCTCACAAATTCGTCAAATCAATAATATACGTACAAGCGGTGCATGCGGACTGTGTAAAATTACAAGCAACAATACTCCGTAAAAAGGAATTGTGTTATTCCTGGAATAAAGGGGAAGATTATTGAATGCGTTTAGAACGAAAGATCGTTCCTCCTCAAATAAAGCCTCTGAACTCAGGAGGTCCGCAGCTTTCAGGAGGTGAAGCTTATTCCAAGCGGAATTAACGGAGACAGAACAAAGGCTTTTTGAGCCGCGCATTCAGTACCTATTCCATATTATTACTGGATGATGTCTCATCGACGTGCAACCCATTTTTCGTTGGAGGCAGAAAAAACAGTGGAGGACGTATGCATTTACTCCACACATAACGCAAAATACTTCTTTCCATATTTCAGCTATTTGTTTGTTTTCCAAGAAAATTTACTCCGCTTTCGAAAGCACATAACTTTTCTCCGTCCTTCTATGCGAGTGCTGCAAAACTTATTACTGAGCTGTACGCTGGATAGAGAAGAAAATCCATCCTTGACGTTTGACCGCAAAATTCAATTTCCACGTTTACATATCAGGGTAATGAGACTGTCTCGCCTATACGGAAAGGAAATGAAATAGAGAAAATAAAACTGAACGAAAACCTACTTGGGAATGCAGGCGTGAAACGATGCGGCTGCGATGGGAGCGGTAGGAACATGAAAGCCGCTCCATGAGCGAAGGGAAGAAGAAATCCCCCGGGAGGAGAGTTTGGACATCATTCGGGAAGATTCGGCGATTCGTGCACGAGGGCACTACTTACCCACAACCTGGGACTCCTTCCTGCAAGTAAATCTCTCTTCATCTGTTAGGCAGTATGACTAAAATAAACGCTAACAGCATCTCGAAGTGCAACATTACTGGCTGCATACTTAAATAAAGACCCAAGCTAGAAAGTCAAACGTCTTGGCGAATGAAGATGAGGCCTGGGCAGCTGGAAATTTCGAACAGTGCTTACATAGTGGAATGATATGTTCTCAAAATTCTGGCTAGCTGCGAGAGATGCGAAGGCGTATTGGTAAAACGAGCTCAGCATTCCACATAATGATCAACAGATGGGATAATCGAATGGGTAATTACAACAAGCGTAGCACAACAAACAGGCTGGATGGCGCTCTCGGTGTCATGCCGCCGCCTTTCAAGGCCACTAGGTCGTCGCCAAAGTTAGTATTGAAAGTGTAACCCGTAAATTTTGGAAAAAATTGATCCTGAAAGTTGCCCTCACACCGGAGAGACATGAACACGTGGAGATGAACCTCACGATTCCAATTCTGAACTTTCTGGCTGTCAACTGCTTCCATACAAATTTTAGTTAAACGGCTTTTTTGAGGTCATCGAATATCAAAATACGCCTCTATAAAATGTGAAAACCTTGAACAATTCTATACTTCTAAATTCCACGGTATTCTGTATTCGAAAACCTGGAAGATAGAATGCCATGGGATTTAGAAGCTCAAGAACGTTCAAAACAGATAGAAAGGATCGGAAAATGAATAAAGCGACGTAAGATGACGTAATCAATAAACAACTTCAACGTGTAACCTAGCTTTTACAATTTCTCCAGGCATAATTGTAAAGTAGTTGCTCAACATATGAACAAGTGTGAGTGGTCTAAACCTGTTAACAAAATCGAATGAATCAACGGCACGAGCAGTGCATGCAATAAAAAATTACAAGAACGTTTATGACGAAATTAAACGACAATTCACACCTATGACGAAGCAAGCAAAGAAATTTTCAACGTCAAGAATAAAACGATACAACTCTTGCAAAATGGGACAGGATAAAAAGCGCCCACTGCCCAGCTCACGGCCTTGCTGCCGACCAACCGCGCTCAATTGCACACTTTGGCTCTGGTCGGCCGCACATAAGCGAACACGTTCTTCATACAGTTTTTCGATAAAGGTGGAAGTGAACTTTGCAATAGGCGACCAGTTTTGCCAATAGAGAGATAATTTATTGGACCAGCTAATGCAAGTTCGGCGTATTGCGCTTTGCTAGGTTTTTGACAATTCTTTTTGCAAAATACTTCTTTAGCGATCGCGTAAATTTTACAAGCAAACAAACGATCCCTTATCATGCACGGTCAGTGTAATGACGTTTTCGACGCATTACTTTCGCTGCAAGTTGCACCTTACCCATGTAAATTGCTAACTTCAACACAATTTAGTTTAAGTTTTCTACGACGCACAACACCAACCAATATCCGTCGCTTCCCTAAGTAAAAGGAAGGCTCACGCAACTCATTATTATTTGCTCTATCTTGAGGGGATAATATCTCCTCATATTAATTATGACAAACTGCCATTGCCAGTTTCTGAAGCGAACAACTATAAATATCAATCTCAGCAGCTTCTAGTGATGCAGAAGGTCAATTTGGACTATAAGCCCTCACTATAAGTTCTGTTTAAATTTCAGACAGATAATCCAACAAAGCTATGCACTCTTTCTTCTAAGCCGCACCTCATGCAAGCATTGTTTTTACACGGTAGAAATACTTGTTACAGCATACGCATAAACCCTAGTTCTACAGATACAAAGAGATACAAAGGCAGCTGTAATTTCATCGATTCCAGCATCGGTGCAGCTGACAACTATGACAGCTAAAATTATGGATATGGTCGATGCTGAGTTACCGAAAACGGCTCATAACAGCTATAAATTCAGTCCTCTCGGCACCGCTCTACTTCCTCCTTCTCTAGCACAAAGCAAAGGAACGCTTTACTCGGTTCACGAATGGCCAATGAAGGATTTGGAAGAAGATTGATGCCAAGTCCTCTCTACTGCGCTACAGACATCACACAGGATGACAGAATGAATTCAGCAGCAATTTGAACCATCGAAATTCTACTTGTTCCGGTTCATCGCTCAATGCGTTAGACAGTTAGCAATTAATAGGAACTACTTAAAACACTACTGTTAAATAGAGATGACGGAATGAAAAAAGAAGCCGTAATAAACCAATCACCTTCTAGTTCTACAGATACAAAGAGATACAAAGGCAGCTGTAATTTCATCGATTCCAGCATCGGTGCAGCTGACAACTATGACAGCTAAAATTATGGATATGGTCGATGCTGAGTTACCGAAAACGGCTCATAACAGCTATAAATTCAGTCCTCTCGGCACCGCTCTACTTCCTCCTTCTCTAGCACAAAGCAAAGGAACGCTTTACTCGGTTCACGAATGGCCAATGAAGGATTTGGAAGAAGATTGATGCCAAGTCCTCTCTACTGCGCTACAGACATCACACAGGATGACAGAATGAATTCAGCAGCAATTTGAACCATCGAAATTCTACTTGTTCCGGTTCATCGCTCAATGCGTTAGACAGTTAGCAATTAATAGGAACTACTTAAAAACACTACTGTTAAATAGAGATGACGGAATGAAAAAAGAAGCCGTAATAAACCAATCACCTTTCCTTAACAACGGCAAGAACTTATTTAACACATTTCACCTTAATCAATGTATTTCGTGCCATTTAACCTTAACCCTTAAAAACCAGCAATGTATTTCACCTTGAACAATCAATAAAAGGTATACTGTAATGTTCAACAACAAAAAGTTCTATCCCTTAGCGTAGAGATTATGGAAAGGAAAAATAAGTTATGTAAAATTTAATAGAAGAGATCCGTACGCATATGATTTCACCTTAAACGACTGTTAAGAAGCCGTTGTAAGAGGTAATATTTAAAAGCTAACACCTCTCTACGTACAGCTCACAACACTCCGTAAATTAGCGAAGATGGACTCTAATAATTTAGAGTCGATCCTCGCTTTGAAACCACTTCATAAAACTAACATAGACAAATCTATACCTTTGCATCATACTCAATGAAAAGCAATATGAGGTCATTCAAAACCTCATTAGAGGGAGCTGACAATAACGAATAACGAGCTTCCATGTGAAGTGGTAAGTAAACTATGGTGCCGTAAGTAACATTACAAAGTTATTAGAACGACTCGCAATGCGAAGCGCCAATTTGAATATGACATCCGTTTATCACCAGTTCAGTTGTATAGGAAGGGGTAACA